>JAUYWG010000066.1:15401291-15456937 GCA_034779775.1 Enteromius afrohamiltoni | reverse complement strand
TTACTTTACTCACTAACTAACACATTTGACTTACTTAACTTACTCTCTTAACTAAATTACTTACTTTACTTTGACTTCACTTACTCACTTCACTTACATATCTTACTTGACCTACCTAGTTTGCTTGAAATCCGAAATACGTTTTGTTTACATAGTGTGTGCACTGTGCTAAAACATACAGTATATACTTAACTTATTTAAGAAGTGTAACATATTTGTATCTAAAATGGATCAATTGAAAACGTATTTAATGCATAAACATTATTATGTGAACAAAACCTTTATCTTGGATCTGATTTAATTGTTTGACACATTCATTTATTCAATCCATATATAGTAAGTTCGTCTGTTAACCGTTGACCGGCTACTTCAACTCAGTTTGTTCAATTCTCAGGAGCAGCGAACTCAAGATCGAGCTTTTCAGTCTACGGTTACGGTGGACAATAAGAAGTACCGCTCTACTCTGTGGTGGGTTTGGTTTGTGTTACATTGACACACTGCAGTAATGCAGAGAGAATGACTGTACTGTATGACTCTTCTGTGTCTGCTTTGTTCTCTTCAGGGAGAAATCAAAGAAGTTTGCAGAGCAGGCCGCAGCTATAGTGTGCTTACGAACTCTGGGGCTTCCAGAGGGACGGATCGGAGAGGAGCACAGCGAGCTAGTAAATAAACGCAAGAGGGACGACAAAACATGTGCAGCATTAGACGCCAGTGAGTCAGCAGCGCGAAAAAGACATATTAGCGAAGTCAAAGAAGAGGAAGAGGAAATGATATGCAGGACGAAAGTTGTAAATGGTGTCTGTGGTCAGACCGCATGTTAACATTGACCAAACACCTTCTGAACTTACTATTTAAGACTTTCGTTCCCTTTCATTAAAGTGCAGGGTGCAGTTTTATCTGATGAAAGACAGTGCACTTTGTCTTCGCTTTTAAGTTTGTTAAATTCAATGCTCCAAGTGCCATCTCTGTCTTATTGCACACGAGTGCTGATTTCTTATTTGCTTTATGCTACTATTTTTGCCTGGAAGAATAAAAAGATTTTTATTAAAACCACTTTTGTAATGATTTGTGACATATTTTCACCCTTCACCAGAAGGGTGCACTGTATCTCCGAGTACTTACAGAACAAGGAAGTGCAAGATGTACATATGTCATAAAAACTTTATTTTTGTTTTCAGCATCTTTGTGAAATAAACTATATTAACTCTACATTTTTATTTATAATATTTCCCCTTCTCAATGTACTGCACGCAGTAACTCACAAATATCAAAATATACTAAAAAAAAGCTGTATAACTGGACAGTATTTTGGGAATTGTAATACACAGAAAATGTCAAAAATACAATATAATCGTAATAATAATGGTCACAATTTATTTTAAGGTGTCCTTATTACTTTGTAATTACACATTTGATTATTGAGTTTAATATTAACTATACGATCTTACTATACGGTTAGGCTTAGGGTTGCTTTTATGTATCTGTGCGCAATTTATCGTTATTACAATAGAAGGTGCATGAATCGTGCAACTATGAACATTAACTGTAATGGCAATTATTTAAGTGGAAACTGTGGTGACCGTGTGTTTGTGTAAAGGCAATTAATATGTTTTGAGGCAAAAGAAGGTTATGACCTTTCACAGTAAGTTTGTATTAATTTAAATAACACTTGATCGATACTAACACGCGCAGATTATGATAGAGCTATAGCCTGCCCTCCTCGTCTCGCGCACTGGTTAGCTACATAGTTGGTGTATGTGCGCGCGCTCTGCCAGTGTTTGTAGTCTGTCAAATGTCGTGACGTCACGTCTGGAGTCGCAGTGTAACATGTAACTTTACTATAGCCATCTGCATGTGCCCGAGACTCCAGATCAACACCGAACCCAGCATGGGATTATTAAACACGGCGGGAAGTCAACAAAGTCCGAGAAGAAACGACATCAAAGGCTGGATCTAACCAACTTCGGAGGGGGAAAAAGGACATTTTGGACGGTGTGTTCCGGGTTTTGACACCATCTCGGTTTTGTCAACCAAAGTGACGCTCGCAGAAAGTTCTTATAGTTGTGTTTGTGCATGCATGGACTTGTTGGTTTTTGTCATTATATAGAAGAAAGTAGTGCCCCGGATCTCTAATGCGATGACTACTAACTACAGAGAGGAGCTCGACTTCAGACTGTTGTTTGGGGAGAGCAGCTATGCGTCTTCGCTGGGCCATCCAGGTTTGTACTATACTTTCACCGTACGCGTCGTGACGCGACGCTGCGATTAGAATCAATGAAGTGCGCGCGGTTAAAATGGGAGCTGTGTCTGTGTAGTTGCGTGTCTTCGCGGCAAGAATGTTTTACAGAAGTGGCCATGTTTGGATCTGTTTGTTATGAATAAATAAAACTCTGTTTCTGAATACTAAAAAGTCACTTCCTTATATTTCCACATCAAATGTAGAAGTTCGTGTAGTTGACGCGCATAAAGAGGAAGGTCAAAGTCTAATCATGCGAAACATCTTTCAAACGCTTGCGTGCATATAGTTGAGCTGTTTTCCTGTCAGTTTTCGCGTGTACAGCACTAGAAGTGCAACTGCTATGTTTGGCTTCGTATAGGCCTATTTGTTATTGTTATTGGCCCTGTAAGTGTATGTTACTGTACTTCCCTACTGCAGGCTGCTGTTATAATGAATGCAAGTTACTCTGTCCACTGCAATCCATCTGTAGGTAAACCCAACTGATATGGTTAAACTCACAGTAAATCAGCTTTCAAGTTTTTATTGCTTGACTGTTGAAGCTTGAGTGCAAAAGGTCTATAACATTATGTTAGAAAGATAGTCTTATCAGTGTGACAGCATCCCTGGCTCGTGGATCTCTGTGTGTGTGAGTGTGTGATATTTATGGTTAGCTACTGTTGCACTTCTGGCAGCTGTCAGTTTGCTCATGTGTCTGAATGAGCCATAAGAGCATCTCTCGAAATGCAGTCGCTCAAGTGCCTACAGTATGCTAAGTGCGTAACCTATGTGGCCTCGCTTTGCTGAAGAAATGGTGGCGATTTCTTCATGCTCTTGGGAGCACACACTTATATATATGCATAAAGTACATTTTTATCCTTCCTACAGAAATCAAATAACAGTACTGAGCTTAAACAATTTACACAAGTCATTGGTGCACATTGTAATAAAGTTTGTTTGATAATCTTTCAATAAAACCTATAAATGTATATAGTAGTGCAATATAGTGAAAGTAGTACACCTCTTCATCTAAGTAGTCATGTCGACAGAGTAGGCTTCAGGATAAAGTCACCCAAAGTAGACACAGCTTGATGATCAATCATTTGGCTCAGAAAAAAGTAAAAAATACCTTCACTGAGTCTGGAGTTGTATATTTTAGTCGTATCTCCTGTGCAAATCACTATGGTTCATTACCTAATATAATAAGACATTTTCGATTCACCCTTGGCAAAAATCAGCCCAACTTTGTTCAGACTACCCAGAAATTAATCTACTCTCCTGTATGATATGGGTGTTATGGTTGGTCAGATTGCCTGTCAGGTCAAATCCCAATGAACAAAACAAAGCCTGACTTTATTACAGATCTTCAGGGGACATAAATCACTTTTAAGTAGGCCTAATCACAGTTTGTGCCCAACATAAGCTATGTAAAAAAAACAGTCCCACTTTATATTAAAGGTGCTCTATGCGATGTTGCAGGATTTTAGCTCGATTTAATTTTTATCTCAAATCGTATGCTTCACCCCTTGATCATCTTGCCGTCTTCCCGAAAGACAACACAGAGTCTACAATACCAAAACAAACACTAGGGGCACAGGATGTGCACCAAAACAGTAAAAAACTTCAGCCAACCAATTGGCAAGAAGAGGTGGGGTTTAATGTGCATGCACATAATAGACAGAGTTGATTGTACAGCGTGAGTTAGAGATGGGAAGGTAGGATCATTTAACAGACTTTGACAAAAAGTATAGGATGTTGCGCTGATGTGCGTCCGAACAAATCGCTCCCACAAGATGACTCGTTCAAAATGAATGAATCGTTCAAGAACGACCATCACTAGCATGAATCTGAGAGTGGGTTGATGAATACTTTGTATTATTTTGGGAAAATGGCTGAGACACGACCGAAGAAAAGATGCTCGAAAGAATATAAGGCGAGAAGAGAAGAAACGAAACAAGACCCGGATTTACATTGGGGATTCGTTTGAACTCCTCCGTCAAAAGGACTTCCAAACCGATGCACAAGTTTTTTATTTTATTTTTATTTAGACATTTTAGCTTGATGTTAGCTCTGTCACTATCTCTTGGGTTAGCACTACCTTTCGTATCAATGCCCGTTCACGGAAGTTACAGAAACACTGGGGGGAGGGGGAGCTTGCTCTGTTTTGTTTTGTATTTACGTGAAACGTCAGTGGAAGTGACGTCAAACAGAATCGCATTGAGCACCTTTAAGTTTCCCTGATACCTGCGTACTTCCATAGTAACTATAGTAGATGTGCATGTAGTATGTAACCACAGTATAAGTACACACCAGTACATAGTATCTACAGCTGTAACATCTCTGTAACTACACACATGTAACAACCCTCAGAATGATGTGTCTAAGTACAAATGTGTTACAGGACATTGGTAACAGCACTTTTTGGTAAATAAAGTGTTACACTTTAAATTAAATGGACAATTGCTATGGATTTAGCTTATAAAATTACTCTGATGTTACACAGCAGTGGGCAGTAAATTAGGCTTTACATATAAATTGTGGTTGGTGTCCAGAATGTTGCACTTTATACTAGGTGGGCAGTTCCTGAGTAAATACAGTGCTATTTCACAGGTGCACCAACTCCACCCACTTTACATATCCCTAAACCTACCCAACTACACCCCCTGATCACTCCCTGTTCCAGTGACTCTTATACATACTGCTGTTACAAAATGTAGCTATGTAATTCCTGTTACATAACTACTTTGTGAAGTGAAAAAAGTGTTGTCACCAATGTCCTGCTACACATTTGTACTTACACCATTTTGAGGGTTGTTACATGTGTGTAGTTACAGAAATATTACAGCTGTAGATACTGTGTACTGGTGTGTACTTGCACTGTGGTTACATACAAGATACACATCTTGTTACTATGTAAGTACACAGGTATTAGGGACACTTAATATAAAGTGGGACCAAACAAACTCTAGACTGGCACTGACTTTTGCCAACTAACGTCCAGACTATAAATCAAGGCAAAGTTTCCACCTAAAGGTGCTGCATGTAAGCTTTTGACTCTACCAAAGCATAAAAATGCCATACTATGTTTGCAGATATTTAATAAACTTGCTAAATTAACATACTTAATTATCTGAAAAACAATGCTACAGTCAGTTGTTCTTCTTTGAAAATGTGCGATCCGGGCTGGGATGTCAGTCTCTGTTTTGGTTTGTTTGTGAATTTCGGCAACCCCAGGTTGCCAGTTGGTGGAAAACACAACATATTTCATTTCATTCATCTTTATGTGTGCTCGTTCCTGTTGGTTTCGCTAATCTGGCAACCTCTGTGTGCATCAACTCTGAGGAGGAGGGGCCAGGTGAAAAATAAAAAACCCTCTCCAATATTTTGAATATGGATTGCAATACCTAGTTCAAACACTGGGCATACAGCACCTTTAAGTAGAATGTCTCACGGCATAAACTAAGAAAAGCATATTAAGTGGTCATGTGTTAAAAATAACGTTTTCCCTGTTACCCTAGAATCCAGATCAAGTGATGATGCCAACTGCTGCCCTCTCTTTCCTCCTGGGCCTCACCATCCCCCAGAACAGCTAGACAGCTATGCAAACCCATCTTATGGCACCCCTCACCCTGGTTCCCTCCAACCCATGGAGTCTCCCAGCAGGGTATTTGACTGTCCAAGCATCCAAATCACCTCCATCCCAGCCAACTGCCACCAGGACCTGGTCACGCACCAGTTAGACGAGTTGGCAGGTGCATGTGGAGAAGCCAGTGCTGGGTCTCTATCGAGGGACCATCTCTTTCTGCCTTTGGATGCATCTTACAGGGACACAACCTCACTGTGTCCCAGCCCCTGCAGTAGTTTGTCCTCCCGCAGCTGGTTGTCTGACGCCTCGTCCTGCGAATCCTTCTCGCATATCTATGATGACGTTGAGGCAGAACTGAATGAGGCTGCCGCTCAAGTTCGTCTGGCTTCTCCTCTAGTGTCACCGCTGGCGTCCCCTCTGCCGTCTCCACTTACTTCTCCCCAGGCGTCTCCTCAGGTGTCTCCAATTGTGTCCCCCTTTGGTTCTCCTCTAGCTGCGTATGGAGATGACCCTTGGTGCCCTTACCAACAACATCATCAGCAACCTCTGCAATATCATTACACCCAGTCGCTGTCACCGTATCAGTCGCCCCGCACCAGTATCACTGAGGAAACGTGGCTTAGTCCTCGTCCACCCTCCTCATCCTCACGGCCCTCTTCCCGGCCAACCTCACCGTGTGGAAAAAGGCGACATTCCAGTGCAGAGGTCATTCCCGGTTTGGCATCTCCGCACCTTTCCCCCAGTGCAACACCGTCTCACTCTCCCCGGGGGAGTGTCACTGAGGAGACATGGTTGGGAGGTGCCACATTTGCCCCCTACAAGACCCCTTCGCTGGAGGTAGACATCCCTTCCAAAACGAGAAGAACATATCAGACCAACCACAACCAGCATCAAGTGGCTCTGTTACCAGAGGACTCGAGTCTTCAAGACCAAGGTCTTGCAAATCCATTGCTAAGCTCAAATATAGCCGTGTCCCTCCCCAGTTTAAAGAAAGAGGATATAGTGGAACATTTCTTAGCCGTACCGACACACCCTTGGGTTAGACCCAAGCAAGTCAGCACTCCTTTATACAGGTAACTGCATGCACACATTGGACTCAATTGTTCACCTATTGGTTTTGAACAAGTGCAAGTTACATTAGGGGTCTCCAAACTCTGTCCTGGAGGGCCGTAGTCTTGCAGAGTTTATCTACAATGCTAATTAAAAACAAGTGAACCAGCTAATTAACTTGCTAGAAACTTCCAGGCAGGTGTGTTAAGGAGCTAAACCGCGCAGGACACAGTTAACTGTGTAGGAGTTTGAAGACCCCTGAGTTACATAATAGTTTTTGGTTGTTCCATCATTTATGAACCTGTTAGGGCTATAACAATGGGTGTTCTGTTTCATTGGCCCATGCTTTCTCTTAACCAGGTCCACATCTTTACCTCCACTGGACTCTCCTCTGCCGAGTCAGTGTGGCCAGTGTGAGTTAAAAATGGAGATCCAACCTAAACCTCACCACAGAGCCCATTATGAGACGGAGGGCAGTAGAGGGCCCATAAAATCAGAATGCGGAAGGCACCCCGTTGTAAAGGTCAGACTTCACACCAGATATCAGATTGGGCTTTTATGATTTCCCACACAGCTGACAATGGTTTATGTTAGGGAGCCTGGCCACCTGTTTTTCTGGAGAAAAAATAGTAGTAAAACCTGTTTGGAAACAGTCATTTTTACTATTCAATTTGATATCACTAGTGAATTATACATGGAATGTATTACATGTGATTTATTGATTACGGTTAATTATTGATGGAGTATTTCATCCATCATTACCTACTTTTCTATCTTGTTTTTGTTCGTCACACAGCATACAAATTCTATTGTGCTCATTTTGAAAAGTTCACTGAACTTGCACAGCAGTTTTCATTGTTCTGGTAAACTGAGAAAGGGTTCCATACCTAAAGGTTTGTTGCTCACCTGACATCTGCTCTAGTACAAGACAAAAGTACCAGATTATTGAGAGTTTATGTAATTATTGATATTACTATTATACTATCAGTTAGCATTATCGTACATTATATTTTTAAAGCTGTGTTAGGTATCACTGGATTAACCATACTAGAATTATGAAGGAAGGAGAGATATGTGATTCATGTGATAAATATCAGCCAGTCTTATGGACAGAACTTTTGATCCAGTCAGCTTGAGGTATTTTTAACAGGGTACAAGCTAATGTTACATGTGTTGAACTGTTTGTTTACCCTAGCTACCTATGACACAACCATTCCTGACATTAAAGGAACAGATGTTGCTAGCTTTTCAGGGATAATCACATGTAAAACTAGAAAAGGGAAGATCGTCAACAAACTTTGAATGTTGGTTTGAAATATCAGCCTGATGTGGGCTACTTTGAATACTTTAAGAGCTATAGAGCATTAAAGTTATGATGGATGATGGCTAGGTAGATACACCATCCAGTTGAACTAACCGGTTGCATGTTTAATCATAGTGTTTCTTCTTGCATCTATAGCTTATAGGGTATAATGAAAAACCCGTCAGCCTGCAGATGTTCATCGGGACAGCAGATGAGCGTTACATCAGGCCACACCCATTCTATCAAGTGCACAGGATCACTGGGAAAACAGTCGCTACACCGAGTCAGGAGACAGTGATATCCTGCACCAAAGTTCTCGAAATTCCTCTCCTGCCTGAAAACAATATGTGTGCCAGGTACCTGTCGAGCAAACCTCTGATTTACATGCATCCTTCCTCGCATGCAATGTAGACACAGCCTTTTTGCATAAATTATGTATTGACATGGCTGACGGTTCAGTCTTTTTATCAAGATGATGTCAGAGCTGAATGAAAAATATGTGAAATTAGGAAAGAGTGATATTAAGTAAATGCTGTTTTATGATGAATATACATAAATGCTGAATATACAAAGTGAAATTAAGTTGAAAAGGGATTTACAGTTTATAGTTGCTCTGGGCCACTTGGCAGCGAACACTGACAATTATGTCACTTTGGCTTCATTTTCATAGATAAGTGCAATTTTATTAAATAAACACAATTTACCTGGCTTTTATCATCTTTCCTTGAAAGCATTGACTGTGCTGGGATCCTGAAGCTACGGAACTCAGACATTGAGCTGCGGAAAGGAGAGACGGATATCGGGCGTAAAAACACACGCGTACGTGCTGTGTTTCGTGTTCATATCCCTCAACACAATGGAAAAGTGCTGTCACTACAGGTGGCTTCCATGCCTATAGAATGCTGTGAGTTCTTTCTGTTCTTTCTTTCTTTCTGTAGGGCATAACCCTTTGAACAAGATGATGTCGCCATGATTTTGAAAAATGTTACCATGCCAACATTAATAAACATTTCCTCAGCAGTTCACAGCCATTTTCTTTCTCTGTTGACTAGCTCAACGATTAGCTCAGGAACTTCCTCAAATTGAGAGCTTTAGTCCTGCTTGTGGTTCTGTGACCGGAGGAGAAGAGATGCTTATAACAGGCCAAAACATCAGTCCAACAGAGTCAACAGTTGTCTTCCTAGAAAAGGGCTCTGGCAAGTGAAATCATCTATCAAAATAACTTTTCTCACAGCGTACAGTACCTGTACTGTAATTAGGAGCCGTTTTAGATCAGTAGGCTTGCAATTAATTTTGGATGACAGTTCATGTACTAACAAAAGAGCCTTTGTTGTCCTTTTTTTTTCCATTCCAGATGGTAAAACACAATGGGAGGTCGATGTGAGGGCTTTACAAGACAAGAGTCAAAATGTAAGCACAGTATGTTATTGATTTTATAATAAAACTCTGAAATCATTACTTATGTTGAATACACTTCCCATTGAAGTCTGTAATTACAGGTGTCTCTAAACTTCTCTTGTGTTCCCATTCCTGTTTAGACAAGCATAGTGGTAAAGATTCCTCCGTACTATAAGAAAACCACGGCTTCCTCCACGCAGGTGCAGTTCTGTGTTAGCAATGGCAAGAGGAAGAGAAGTGCCTCACAGTTCTTCACCTATATTTCAGGTAATTGTCTGTTCCAGTTTGGTGGCAATATGGCCAGTTAGACATACGAGTAATATATCAAAGACCTACATGTCTTATTTAAAAACATGCATTTTGAAAATGCAACGATATTCAATATGCCGCTATTGAGGTGGATATGGATATGGTTGGGGTAGGTTTAAGATGCATCTTTGGTGATCCAATCATAAATGGTGTAATCAAAAAGGTGTAAAAGAAAGGTGTAAAACATGTTATCCAGTCAGTTAAACCACATGTGAAGGGAGTCAAAAACACTCCTGGTCACATTTGCATTTGTAGTAGAAAGACTGTCTGCCCCAATATACCTCAAACAAAATCGAAAAAAACCTGATATAACGTAATTTTGAACAAAATCAGTTTATTTTGAGTTTGTTTGGCAGTTCGAATCGGCTGACCAAAGCAAACTTTTTGCAGAGTTCTTTTGACCCCTTCAAGGGAGCAACATCTCCAAGTCACTTAATGCGTAGCTTGATATATCCACACCTGTACAATCGCTCATACATATATCATAAAGAAACATTAAAAGTTCAGTGAAAACAATTCATTCCAACACAGATATTACAGCAAAAAGTGGCATAGAGCAACATCAGATGCAAGTTTTTTTTTAAGTCTTGAAAAGAATGAAAGGAAAGGTAGCAAGCAAATAAATATTACACCACACTGCTGCTGATGTTGTTTGGTTTGATCAAATTTATAGGCTAAGTGTGAGCATCGCGAGTCATGTTTACATTAATCTACACCCCGCCTCCGGAAGCATGGGGGGTGTCTGAATGTTTGGAAACAGTATACCGTCGCTCATCCTTTTCAAACTTCTTTTTGCCCTCCGAGAACTTTGTTTGAAGTATATCGGGGCCTTAATGCATCCCAGACCACTGTGAAGTACCTGAAATGTTTTTGTCCTGGGACGTGTTGTGACAAAGCACAATAAAACAAGAGATTCAAAGATAGCTGCATCGTACCAAAACTCAAAAATTACACTATGAATCACTAGAGTTGGGGTACTTTGACTTGGAACTTGGACTCGGATTGTGAATGTAGCACAGAAATGCATGTCACGTGCTACTTAAAAGATCATAAAAAGTATCATCATGAAATTAAAATGCAAAGATAAATGTTTACCAATTCAACTCAATTGATTAAAACCTAATAAATGACTTGACTCGAGTTTCGATAAGCTCTGGAGTTAACGGTTCTGCTATCGGTACTGCAGAAAAAAAAACCATTTCCTATTTATTGCTAAATAATCGTTACCTAGCATAGTTTAACCTTTTTCTAATTTGCCATAATATTAAAGACATTTGCCGGCACTTGTTATTAGCAATCTCACACAAAAACAACACAAAAGCATGCGCTTTATAGAGTGACGATGGCAGAGAGAACCATATGATCTGAAGCAGTGTTTTTCAGTTGGTTTGGTCTTGGGACCCACTATATACGTACATAGTTAGAAAATAAAAACAAAGCAAATTATGCGTGCAACGAACACGACATAACATCTGGCAGGACAGGATAGTTCGCTTTTTCTGAGGTGAGAGACTTTTTATTGCATAACCAGTCACGAAAATAACAATGGAATAATGTCACTGAAAATAAACCTGTTAACATCTCACCTGACCGCAGACACTGAATCAGGACAACTCTTTACTTATTAAACTACATTTGACTTTCATGCACGTCTTTTAAAATAAAAAAACTCACATAATAAAACATTTATAATTACTTATGTTAGCAGTCTTCCACAATAACAACATAAACATCACATAAAGTCTCTCTAAATTAGTATTTTATAATAATGTTAATAATTTAATACACACACATTTGTTACATTAAAAATAGTAATTTCATATTTAGAGAATGTTTTTCCTAAATACATTTTAAACACTAAAACTGCCTTTACAGTAATGCATTTACAAATAGATTGATAATAATAAAGTATGGTTATTAAGAAATAAAGCAGAGATAATAGAAAACAGCGGAAATTAAGATATAAAGCAGAGCTTACCTAAAAAGTCATAGAATACAATAAAATACATTTGCTTTATTTAGTGTACACATTTTTATTACTTTTAATCCCAAACACAGATAACTAATTTATGTGAATGTGTTCTAATAAAACAAACATTAGTCAAAGCTGATTGTTTAGCTGCATTTAGCAACTTTTGATTCTTAAATAAACTTGATTTATTTGTTTTACAATCGTTTGTTTTGTTTGTGTAATATTTGCCCAAACATTGGTGTTTGTTAGGCAACAGATTATTCAGATTAAAGTGTTGTTAATTTTGTTCTCAGTTTTTTTTTTAATTATTATTAATTTTTTTTTTATATTAAAAATACAACAAAAAGTACCGATAGGAAAATTGATACGTGGCATCGATAAAAGTAGTAATACCATTAAAACCTTAATGATACCCATCCCTAGCCACATTATATGA
The DNA here is from genome assembly GCA_034779775.1 of Enteromius afrohamiltoni. Classification (NCBI taxonomy): domain Eukaryota; kingdom Metazoa; phylum Chordata; class Actinopteri; order Cypriniformes; family Cyprinidae; genus Enteromius; species Enteromius afrohamiltoni. The sequence continues at coordinate 15,444,668 of JAUYWG010000066.1, read as the reverse complement.
TTTTGTTAATGCAGTAGTATTTGTGAAAGCATACGATGTGAGAGTGATGTAGAGTGTCATGAAGTAAGAGATCAGTGTCTCAAAAATGATCACGGGAGATTTTAAATTCATGGTAGTTCCAATATTTGGAAATAGTAAGGCGTCATTGCAATTGTAAATGGATCACCAAACAGCATGCGGAAGTGGTACAGACAAACCTGAACATTTAAGGGATATGCAGATGTTCTAAAGCATTCATCGTATCAGCCAGGTAACTGGTAAAAATAACCATTGCTTGGCAGGGTGTTAAGTGTGTGTTCACTGTCCTTGAGAAATTGCGTAGAGCAGAAGTAGCCAACTCTGCTTCTGGAAGGCTGCCACCTTGCAGAGTTTAGCTCTAATCAAACACACCTGAAGCAACTAATCTAGGGATTCGGGATTTAAAAATAGATGCAGATGTGCTGAAACTGAAGGTCTACAGCAGGGGTCATCAAACTTGAACCTGGAGGGCCAGTGTCCTGCAGAGTTCAGTTCTCACTTGACCAAATACATCTGCCTGGAAGTTTCAAGTATACCTAGTTAGACCTTAATTAGCAGCTTCAGGTGTGTTTGATTAGGGTTGGAGCTAAACCAGGACCGAACTTGGTGACCCCTGGTCTACAATAAGTTAGTCCTCCATGAGCAAGGTGGCTATCAGTGTAGAGGCAGGTCCAAAGCTGTCCAAACTTGTTCCTGGGGACCCACTATCCTGCGAAGTTTAGCTTCAACCTTGATTCAAATGGATAGTTAGTAAAAAAAATACAAATTCTGTCCTGACTCACTCTCATGTTGTTCCAAACCCAAAAACCCTTTGTAAGACAAAAAGTATTCTAATAGTTTCGTAAAAATCAAGGTTGAACCACTGATGTCACATGGACTATTTTACTATTTTCGCATTGGACGTTACTGATATGTTTCTGGGATAATTTCAGTTGTGTTTTGAGTCTTTGATTTTTTTCAAAAATATCTTAATTTTTGTTCCATAGATGAACAAAGGCCTTACGTGTTTGGAACGACATGAGAGTAAGGAATAAATGATAGATTTTTCATTTTGGGGTGAACTATCCCTTTAACACACCTGAAGCAGCTAAATGTCTCGAGACTCAGTAAAAAACCTTACAGGCAAGTGTGTAAAAACTGGTTGGAGCTAAACACTGCAGGATGTTGGCTCTCCAGGAGCAGAATTGGACACTCCCGGGCTAACCAATATTTTATCTAGTAGTTTGGATTTGTTTAAATGTATAATACACAGTTTAAGCTTACAGAACAGGACTGATTTAGGTCTCAGTTGGTCAAGATAGTATATCAGTTTTCAAATGTTTTCAGAAATGAAGAAATGCTCATAAAGCTAATCTGCAATGTGCTGAATGCCTTTCTTCCAAGCAGCGCACGTCAAGCAGGAGTTTGGCATCAGGATGGACCTTAACACCAATGACCTTACAGGGCAGCATCCCGACACCTCCCCAGCAAGTCTCACCACTATTGGAGACCCAGTTGCTTCGGATGAGATTCAGCCTCTTGAGGAATGGCTGCTGTCTGAAGGGACAGTCTGTGCTCCATCTTCAAGCCATCTGAGTTACTCACCTCAGGATCCTCTGTATCTGAGCCGCTCTCATCCAGCAGACAGAAGCTTTAATGCTGGAGCAGACCTGCACCCTATGTTCCACCCCTCACTAGTGGATTTCAACAACTCTTTGTTCCAGAAACCTCAACAGGATCTGCCTTACAAAGGACAACCTAGTCTTCCAGTGGCTAGTAGTTCACTACAAGGCTGCAAGACACTCCAAATTTTAGCAGAGCAACCAAGGTCTCAGCTAGGCGAAGGATACCGAGGCATACCTTCAGAACACAGTCATAATCTCCACAACCTTGGGCCTGCCTCAGGGTCCAATACATCCATGATAACTAACCCAAATGTGAATACATCTAGTCTGCATGCAGTGGAACCGGTGCAATTCCCACAGTGCTCATCTTCCCAGGTGCTTCAGCCTACTCTTGCCAAAGTGCCTTCTAACTCACCATCTGCCAGAGAGGGCTTGATGGCCCCCCAACCTTTAAGCCCATCTAATCAGGAGTCCAGGAAAAATTATAGTATGTCACAAGGCGGAGAACACCTCAACATTAAACAGGAACCAGAGGAAGAGAAAGAGATAGCATTCAGGTCCATAGGCCTACAAGATATCACTCTTGATGATGGTAAGACTTCAATGAGAACCCTTTTAAAGCAACAATGATAACTGGACAACATTTATTACCACAGAAATTTGTTTTGACAAGCAAAACTAGTCCCTAATCAAACACACCTGAAGAAGCTTATCAAGATCTTCAGGATTACTACCAATTTTCAAGTAGGTTGGAGCTAATCTCGGCAAAAAAAGTGGATCTTGAGGTCTAAAGTTTGGTAAAGTAAGGGATTCTCCAAAATAAAATAACACTGTTAAGGTCTAGCCATGAGAACAGTAAGTCTTCTTCTAAATCAATAATCCCAATGCTAAAAACTAAATAACTCAGCCCAAATGGCAATACCAAAATATGCGCTAGCTTTGTGGCATATGCTAACCGAGCTTTGTGTTTACTCTCAAGAAAAACCAGCAGCTGCCACCCCTAGTGTCTGGAAGCCTGTTTAGTGTGGGCCTAATTATAGTCCACTGTCCCGCAGTGCGGTGGGAAAGAGGATACTGGCATTGCATGGAGTCACCGAAAGAGCTAAATATACCTCGAAGGCTAATCTACCGCTAGTTGTACGCAGCTGTATTGTGACAGTCTTAAATACTTCACATAAGATGTTGCTGAAAGAAGACATGTGAAAAAAGCGCATGGCCTTCACTGAACTTGATCTTTGTTAATGAAGCTGTCCCTTACTTATAAATACATTAATTTATACATTTTACCAGAATGAGTTAGATTTGGATTTTAAGAATAACATTTTTTACCAGATTTTAATATGTTTTAAAATACTAAATAATGAAACATTTAGAAAATAATTAATACAAATAAAGCTAGGGTTTAGATAAAATACTAAATTGCATATTGTACATTTAAAATGATAAATATGAACTTTCATAATTGGCCAAACACTAGGACAGACTGTATTATTATTATTTGCGGCACTTGTTTGTTTTTTTGTTTTTTTTACCTGGCCCACTGTTACTATGTCTCAGCACTTATCCGTGATAGAGAGGACAGGTGCAGTGGACTGGAATACCCCTGTTGAGTGAGTGCTGTTGTCCAGCATCATGCCCCCTTCACTGCCAGGGTTTGTGTGTGTGTGTGTGTGTGTGTGTGTGTGTGTTTACTTTCATCTTCACTCAAACAGATTCTTGTCCAATTGCACAGCTACCTTTTCTGGCTTAGATATATTTATAGCACTGTATACTCTTTCATAAGCTTTCCCATTCCCCATTTCATAAGCTTTATTGGATGTCATGTTGTAAATAACTTTGTGTGTGTTTAAAGTGCATTAATAGATTTGCTTGGTTATTGGAAAGTCAAATAAACAAGTGGTAGCTTATTACAGGAACTAGCTGAAGCTAGGTTTGAGCTATTAAGTAAACCTTAAAAACAGCACAATAGACTTGTGTATAAATTGAAACTTGGTTTGTGGTTTAACAGCTCTGTGTGAATGCTTAAGTGTGTTTTGAATTAGACCTGAAGGAAAACACCAATGTACGGCACTGCCCTGGATTTAGTATACGTTTGTGTGTGTGTGAGAGAGAGAGAGATACTATGCAATGTGTAATAAATAGTTTGCTTTATTTTCTTTGCAGTAAGTGAAATCATTGTAAGAGACTTATTCGAGACTCCAGATTCAGGGAATGCCAACGGAGTGCCGTAGCCCGGACAAAATGCCCCTCCAATTAGAAGATCAATGGAAATGGTGCATCTTGCATAGGACGTCAGTACTGCTACTGAACTGATCATCAGAGGACTGGACATCTCATTGTATCTGTTTCGGTCTCAGCATCTAGCATCACTGCACATGTGAAAAATATTTCCTGTGAGCAATATTATGTACAAAAAGTTTTCAGCTTAATAGAGAATGCATTTAATCATTGTTATTATTTTCATTTTTAATATATTTTTTTTTATTTTATTTTAGATTTTAATTTTGACATATCAAATGTGAATGTAAAATATTTACCAGTCATAGTTTCCGATTCAATATGTGCCTTAACCAGACAGGCCTTTTATGAAATAATTTGATTGTAAATGTAAAATCTATTCTTGAAATTTATTATAATCATAAAAAGCTGAAGAATAAATTATCAGGACGAAAATATGCAGCATTGCGCGTATAAAGCACAATCCCATGTTTGACTCTGCTGAGTGTTCACTTTAAAGAACTGTTACCAGTTTGGCATTTCGTTTCTCAAACTTTTACTGTCGCTTAGTCTTTTGAAATGCCTTTGTATTTATGAATTTTTACAGAACATGAAATAAATTTTGTGACAATCCTCGTTGTTCATGGACTCCTTATTATGATTATATAATGTATGTATTTTTTTTTTAATATTTGTGTGTGTGTGTGGGGGGGGGTTGTTTTAAAACGAAAACGATGTTTTCACATTTTATTAACTTTAAGTTTCTAGTTAAAATAGTTTCTAGTTCATCATTTGTGTGAGAAGTACTATTTTAGTCCCAACAATAGACTATTTCCACAGACCTGTGGTTATCAAGGTAATGTTTGGTAAGGCTAGCAAGGCTCGTGCTATATAAGCGTTTCATGTGTGTTTACACGAGAAGGCCCGCCCTTTGTCACATAATCACCGGAAGTTCACAGAATGACGTCGGAGGCGGCGGAAGCAGATATGGGAGACAGAAAGTGCCAGAAGCAGCCAGAGCAACAGATCTAAACATGCTATTTCACTGTTTAATTTAAATCAATCAGACATCGGACCGATCGTCGAGCAACCCGGGACGGATTTAAAGAGTTTACGACACTGACTGCCGTGCTTTAACCATTACGAAGCTGAAGCAGATTAGCTTCCGTGCTAATGTCAAATAATCAATCAAATCAAATATAAACATTGATTTTAGGAGTCCAAAGAATTGAGCTGTACTCGCTGTGATGGGGTTTAAACGTAACCCATAACGATATATGGTCTTTTCGAGCGTGTTTGTAAACAGAAAAGGACACGTAACGTTAACGCTAGTTACGACAGAGCAGTGCCCGAAGCGTTATACACATATAAACACAGCCTCTTTCTTTGGGGTTTTTAGAACATATCCTGGTATCTATCTGTATTTATGTGATTGTGAAGAACTATAAAAGGACACCTGGTTTCTCCTGCGCTGGGACTGCTAGCTGCTTTCTGTGAAGTCGAAGCTGAGAAGCAGTCAGGATGCCTCTCCTGTTTTTGGAGCGCTTCCCCTGGCCCAGTTTACAGACATACACCGCCCTGAGCACAGTGCTGCTGGCCGGGACCATATTAAGTGCCTACAGCACAGTCAGGGACTCGGAGCTGACAGAGGACTCGCACAGCACCGCTGGAGAGGAGATCGAGCTGGACCAGCTGGACAACTTCGGGAGCGTGTTCGCCAATGTGCTGCTGTACCTCATCACAGACAGCCTCTTCGTCTGGGTGTGTGAGACTCGAGCGGTGCAGGCTTAAGACTCACAGGTGCTGATCTGTGCCTTTGTTTTGTTAAAGAAGCTGTCCTGTTCCTGCAGGTGATGGTGAACACGGCGTGCTGCATCTTGATGTTGATAGCTAAAGTGATCCAGTGTGTTGTGTTTGGCCCGCTGAGAGTCAGCGAGAAGCAGGTAGGAGTCCAACACTGTTGCACATGACCACAGTGCATCCTGTGTTAGGCGAAGTAATGCAGTTTGAACATGGAAAAGCTACACCACTGCACACACTACACAAGTAAGATGCATACTGTATAAGTTGGACACTTAACATTCACAGGAACTTGCAAAAAATCTACACGAGTGATCAAAAGATGAAACGTTTCTGAGAGAAGTCTCCTCTGCTCACCAAGGCTGCATTTATCTGATTAAAAACTGTTCAATTTGTATTTATAATGCATGTGATCGATTTAATAATAAAGATTATCAAAAATGCAAAGCGTTTCTTATAAAGGATCTCTCGTAATCTATTGTTTTTTTTTTTTAAACTAGGTGTCCATGAAGAATACAGATTATCACAACATTTATTTTATATTCGGTAAAAAAAAAAAATGAATACAAAATACATAAAAAAATAAGCAACTGTGAAAAACATTTGTGTACTGTCACATTTGAACTATTTAATACAAATAGGTGTTGGCAACTAGAAAAACATATTCAACCATTAAAAATAAATTCAGTGAAATAAACAGCAACAGTATGCACACTACTGTTCAAAAATCTGGGATCAGTAAGATATTTAATGGTTTTCAAATGTTTTATCAAGGCTTCATTATTAGATTAAAAATCCAGAAAAAAACGGTAATATTATTTCAATTTAAAATAAGTGTTATATTTAAAATATTTTTTAAAATGTAATTTATTCCTGCGATACAAAGCATCATTACTCCAGTCTTCAGTGTCACATGATCCTCTCAGAAATCTATACTGTTGCTGTTTATTTCATTGGATTTATTTTAAATGGTTGAATATGTTTTTTTAGTTGCCAATGGATACACCTATTTAAACTGCATATTAAAACAGAATTTATGATTGTTTTATTGTTTCATGGTAGAATTAGAAACTGAAAAGGGGAAGATTACAGTTCAGACCAATGGTACAGTTACTGGGAGGAGATTATAAACTCCAGTGAACACAGACAAAAACAACACCTGTATTTATTTATGAATTATAGCACTAATTCTTTACTCGGCAAGGTTGTATTAAATAGGTCAAATGTGAAAAACATTTTTTTATATGTATTTTGTATTCATATATTTTTTTTTTTACTGAATATAAAATAAATGCTGTGATAATCTGTATTCTTCATGGACACCTAGTTTAAAAAAAACGATCCGATTGCGTTTTTTGATCATCGTTATTATTAAATAGATCCCAGGCGTTATAAATTGCAGTGATATTTTACAATCAGATGAATGCAGCCTGAAGGTCTGAACTGTGGCAATGATATCTGGATGCGGGTCTGTGCTCTTCTCTGTCCGACAGCATCTGAAGGATAAGTTCTGGAACTTCATCTTCTACAAGTTCATCTTCATCTTCGGCGTGCTGAATGTGCAGCGGGTGGAGGAGGTGGTGCTGTGGTGTCTGTGGTTCTCCATGCTCATCTTTCTTCATCTGATGGTGCAGCTCTGCAAAGACCGCTTTGAATATGTGAGCAGAACGTCTTCACCACATCAATAAACACCACGTTCGTGAAGAGGGGAGGCTTGTATTTATAGTAGACACATTTATTCAGGAAGCCATTTGCTTCAACTGCCAGTTTAATACAAAAAAGAGCGAAATCCAGCGGAAAAGCAGAATTGCATTTCCTTGTCGGCTTCCTTTCTTTCACTTCCTTATCTGCTCTCTTCCATCTATATGTCCTTCGTTCTCTCATTCATGCTAGTCTTCTTCCTTTCTTACTGGTGTCTTCCCTTCTACTGTGTCCATTCTCACTTCCTTATTTACTTCACACTTCTTTCTTTTTAATCTTCCCTCATTTCTTCCTTCCTACATCCCCTTCCTTTTCTTCTTCTTCCACCCTTTTTTTCACTTATTCCTGCTTGCCTTCTCCTCCTCCTTTATTACTTGCTAGAGTTCATCTTTCCCTTTTCCATCCATACTTCCTATCTTGCATCCTTATTTAACTTTATTTTTCCTGGTGTGTCTGTTCTGCTCAGACAACTTGCAAAATAGTAAAATCAATGACAAAGAATCATGATATAATCGTGATATTTAAAAAAAAAAAAAAAAAATCTAATGATATTTTTGCCATATCCCTATCTGCTTCCTTCCCTTATTTCTCCTTCCTCTACACTTCTTTCCCCTGGCCTTTTTATTTACTTCCTTGCTTCCTTACTTTTGCCTTTTTACTCTTATTTATATGTAATGTAAATTCTAGTAAATAACGTGCATATAAATAATTGAAATGTATACATATGAACAAGTATTGTGTGCCCGTCTCTGCCAGCTGTCGTTTTCTCCCACGACCCCGATGGGCAGTCATGTGCGGGTGCTGGCTCTGCTGGTGTCTGTTTTGGCGTGCTGTGGCGGTCTCGCAGTGCTCTGCGCTCTGGCCGGGCATCTCCATGGCATGCACACCGTCGCTTTCATGGCGGCTGAGGTAAGACCTCTTTGCAAACCTTTCTAAGAGAACAATAGTCGCTCTCATTTGTTTCACTCGTCTCTTTTTGACAAATACATTGTGTGTCAAGCCCAAACCTTGCCTCTCTCCTGTCTTGCAGTGTTTGCTGGTGACGGTGCGCACGGGACACGTCATCATACGGTGTGTGCACCGTTCGGGAATGCCCTCAGAATTCTTCACCGTGAGATTGCAGAAACATGAATCTAAAGGTTTTGATCTGTTGTTTATAGGTATTCCATTCACCTGTGGGACCTGAACCATGAGGGAACCTGGGAGAACAAGAGCTCATATATCTACTACACCGACTTCATCATGGAGCTAACCATCCTCAGCCTAGACCTGATGCATCACATTCATATGCTGGTGAGAGAAAAACCCATAAATGGACATGTTAATGTGTAATATAACTCGTGTCTGTTTGGCACGTGATCAAGCCTGTGAGATCGCGACACATGATATTACCGTGCTAATTTCTTTAATTATTTATCGGCTTTATTTGCAGTGACTTCAGCACAGTTCCATTATAATCAGTAAAACTCCTATATTTACAGTACGCATACACCTGTCCTTTGTTGTTGACGCTGGGAGAATTCACAACGGAGCTGAAGTCAGTCAGTGCACGCTAAAATGTCAAATCCTCTGTTTATTCAGCTAGCATTATAAGGATGTCTTTTGCGGGGCGTATTTTGGAGTTTCTCTGGCCTTTTAGATGGAGATTTACTGCTGATCACAGAGCCTGATATGCATGACCATCACCGCTTTTCAATATGTGGCCTTCTTGCAATTTCATTTCGATGAATTGCGCAGCCGTAATAATAATAGTCTTGAAATTGTCAAAGGCATTGACTGCCATCAAATATATAATTCATGTGTTGTTGTTTCTCACTCCCTTGCAGCTCTTTGGCAACATCTGGTTGTCCATGGCTAGTCTTGTGATCTTTATGCAGCTGCGCTATCTATTTCACGAAGTGCAGAGAAGAATTCGCCGCCATAAAAACTACCTGCGTGTTATCGACAACATGGAGTCCAGGTGAGGAGCCTGATGCTTCAGACTTATTAACTACTGCATTTCTAACAGCGTTGAATTGGTATGTAGAGATGCTGAAGTCGTAATGGGTACAGCTTGTGACTAGAAACCAGAAGTCACCTCTGGCCAAAGAGATTTTACCTTTAGTAAGCTGCTTTGTATGTGTGTGACTACTTAGTTACATTAATAGAGTTAGTGAGAGTTCTCCAGGTTGGATTTTAAAAAATGGAAGGATTTTTTTCTTTTTAATCACATGTATCATGGTTGGTACAGAAATATTGAAACGGCAGTACTACAGTAATCAGCTTTGACAGTAATCCGCATGAAATCGGCATACTAGAATTAATTACACTTAATTTTAAAGCGACAGTCCAGTCCAGGTTACGCCTCTTTGTCGCCATCTCTGTTTGAAACATGCAATTGCAGTTATTTGCGCAACTTGTTCAGATGACAAAAACGTGCTCAAGTAACAATTGTGCCATGCTTTTCGGACATGAACTTGCTGAAATACTGATTTTGAACCTTTTTTAACCAAAGAAGCGGTGATGGACTGCAAGTTTATTTATTACTTAGGCTTGTTTTCATTACTATATTAGATAACTTGCAGCAGGTCATTGGTTTAATGAATTTTCTTGAAAATAATCTATTCCCACAGTGCCCAAAAAGTTCTAAACATAGTCTTCCTGTGTGCCATACGTTTGAGTGTATTATCAGAAGTGTGGAGGCTGCTCCATTGGCTGATAAAAACCAGACCTTGTGTGTTGACATGAGCACCTTTCGTTGCGCGCAGGTTTGCTGTGGCAACGCCCGATGAGCTGCTGGCTAATAACGACGATTGTGCCATCTGCTGGGATTCAATGACTACAGCACGCAAGCTGCCCTGTGGCCATCTTTTCCATAAGTGAGCAATAACCAGCTATTATCAGCGCTCTAGTGTTGTGATATTTGAATGTTATTCTGACCATTAATTGTTTATGTCCAGTTCATGTCTGCGCTCTTGGCTGGAGCAGGACACTTCCTGCCCCACGTGCCGTATGTCACTGAACATTAATGAAGGTGGGAGGGAGAGAGAGGAGGGTCAGAGACCGCCGCTGGATGATAACATGGCTGCTGGACCAGGAACAGAGGCCCGGCCACACCTCAACCAGCACAACCACTTCTTTCACTTTGATGGTAAGGCGTAAGATGTCACTGCTTTAACTTACCTTCTGAAGTATCATTGGCACAGTAGCAAAAAAAAACTAAATCTATCTGTCTTTTTATATCGATGCGAGACGAGTAATGTCTGTCAGAGATCAATTTTCAAATGTAGAAAAACAAATTAAAAAAAAAAAAATATTATGAATGCTATAAAACAAAGTAAAAATAAAATTATATTAAGAGACTCCAGGCAAGAACACCTGTCAGTAGGGATGTAAAGGTATCAAAATTTCACGGTACGGTAATACCCCGGTATGAATGGCACGGTACGGTATTTATTGAATCATTTACATAAAAAACAAAACAAATTAAGAGACTCAAAAAAAGTGTCAGAAGTGTTTATTAAACAGTTTCCATGAACACTGATCATATCAATGGCACACACATTAGCCATCTATCTGTAAACTTTGAAACAGGAAGTTCAATTTTAATAACAAAAAATAATTAAACCTTCCACACATCCGATTTAAAACCTGCTTTAGATTGCTAGATGACGTCATTTGCATATTCATTACGTCAGTGGTGAACATAACATAGTGTGGTCACATAATGTTATTCAGTGCACCCTAATTCTCAATATAACTGTTTTCACTGATATTTTTAATGGTTTCTGTTTCTGAAAAACAGAATGAATATGAAATAGTGACTGAAATGCACGCCATTATAAGACCTACCGAACTAGCTCTACCCTTACAAGATGTTAATCTAGATTAAAATCCTTATTTATAATCGAGCATTGTCTGTTGAAACCAAGTACACGTAAGATATAGGCAATGGCTATGCTGTGATTTAGTCTATATTTGCATGTAAAATAGAGTTGAAGCAACATAATATCTATTTTAACTGAAAGCCCTGCTCCTCTCAGCCTCTCACTGAACAGAACGGACGCAGAGAGAGGTGTGCGTGTGAAGAGAAGTCTCTAGATTTGTTGCTGAATAGTCACTAAATATAGAGACAAAGTCGCTAAGTTGGCAACACTGAACTGTAGCGACAACAGGCCGCAAAGAATGATGGGCACGCTTGGGCGTTTGCTCCAATCGCCTGAGCAAACTTTTCTCAGAAGACCTATCGTTTTATTGAGTCATGCGACCACAGTATGATCGAAATTTGATATTGTGGTACGACGTTATTTACAATACCGTTACATCACTACCTGTCAGTGTTGAGATTTCTGGCTTTTTGGTTTGTGTTTTTGTTTTTAGAGATTAGCCGAGAAAACATCCAAAAGACATTATTACATTATTACTGGTTATGTTCCCAAAATGAGTTTTTCCTTCACTGAGCAATATATCTCCACTTTAGTAAAATTGATCAACAATCAAACTTTTAATTTTTATGAATGAGAAACTCCAAATTTATTCTCCAAGAACTTTTGACTATATATATATATATATATATATAAACATACATACATTTCGAAACTGACGTCATCCATTGTTTAGATTATAATATCACTAATGTCATTAAATAATAGCCCATTTGCATATTAAAAGATAACATCTTAGAAAACGTATTTATTTTGTTGTTGTTTTTTACCCTATTTACCCACAGTATCTCGCATTAAAGGGGTCTTCCAAAGCAATTTTCCACAAGCTAATATGATTCTTTAGGGTCTTAATGGAAAGTTTGTAATATAGATTGTTTTAAAATGTCTCAAGGACGGTGTAAAGAACGCTCATTTTCCTCTGTTAACAGCTCTTTAGAAATCACTCTGTCCTGTGTACTTCCCCTTTAAATCTTCACCAGCTCCGCTGACTCCGCCCCTCTTTCCCAAGGCGTTCTCGGAGGATCTTTTTTTGGCCGTATTCATAGTGAAACTTGCTAATTAGCACATTATTAGGAAAAAGTAATTAAAAGACATTATACTCACTGCTTCTGTAGGTGAGGCTGGATCATGAATGATTCGCGCAAACATAAACGCATTTCTGTTGATCAAAGGCGCGTTTCCCTTCAGAACCAAACGTAACATTAATCCTCTGCGTCTTCAGTCACTCAGATGTCGAGAGTAAATCACTACTGCTCTGTTCATTAATACATTCAACAACAAAACAGCTCAATCTCTCAGGAGTCTTGCTTGTCTCTGCGTCTCGGTCTGATGACGGCTCGCTCAGGGCGGGTCTGAGGTAAGACACCAGTTCAGTCTGTGTGACACACTGCTGTCAATCAACTATTGTGGGAGTGGCCTCTGTCAGTGTGACGTCACACCGACATGCATTTGAGAATGGTTTAATTTCAGAAGGGGCAACTTATTCTTCTTTTAATTTAATAAAAATACTTGTGGATCTTTATCATTGTAGGATGGTTGTGTACACACACTCCAAACACACATTTCAGTCCAAACAGCTTGAAAAAGTACGGATGACCCCTTTAAGATATGAGATTACGTTTCAAGTTTAATTATATATTGTAGTCATTCGATATTTATACTAAAGTGCAGAGTATTTAAAAAAAATTTAATTGCTCAGCTATTGTTTCATATTGTTGTCATAGGTCAGGTCAGACTAAGTCATCATGACCAGCCAGAAAAATAAAAATAGATGTGTGGCAAAACAAGCATTTCACACCTTTAGAACAAATACAGCAGAACTAGTACTCTTGTATCGTATGCATTACAAAAATACTGTTTCTGGAGAATAACATCTTGTACCGTTAATGACTAATTCTGAGAAACATTATTGCTCGGTTAGTAGTTAAATAATGTCCGATATCTAACCAACGCCAATAAAGAAGATGTATACGCATAACATGCATGATTGTGCAAACAAGCATGAGTAAATAACTTATATGTGGATATTTGATGAGGATTAACATACAAAGCATTAACGAGTCATACATTTAAAAAGTCATAAATACAAAGAAGATACACTAGAAACACTAAATGTATTTTTTTATTATTATTATTATTGTAGCAAATAGGCTTGTGGTAATTGCAGCAACATATGATGTATTATTCTCCACTCATTTTCCCCCAGGGTCCCGGATTGCCAGTTGGCTGCCAAGTTTCTCTGTGGAGGTCATGCACACCACCAACATCCTTGGTATCGCGCAGGCCAACAACTCGCAGCTAAATGCCATGGTGAGTCCTTCTGCTGGCACCCAGCATGTTTACAAGCAGCCTCCTCTGTTTTCCACATGTTTCCATCTTATAAACCGGACTTTCCTTGAATTTCACAGGCCCATCAGATCCAGGAAATGTTTCCACAGGTTCCTTACCATCTGATCCTGCAGGATTTGCAGCTCACTCGCTCTGTAGAGGTCACCACTGATAACATCCTGGAGGGCAGGATCCAGGTGCCTTTCCCAACACAGGTGAGGTGTTTATTAGCTGCTGAAATATGTTACTTGCATAGAAACTAGTTTAAAATCATGTTTGCCTCCTTTAGCCTGTGGAGCGCTCAACCATACAGGTAAACGCTGCTGCTGACGATGCTGCGGGTGCTAGCAGCAGTTCAGAGGGCACTGCCCCTGAGACGGAAGACTTTGAGGTGCGCGGGAGCCGCTTTTCCAAGTCCGCAGATGAAAGGCAGAGGATGCTAATGCAGAGGAAGGAGGAGCTACTCCAAAGAGCTCGCAGGTGAATCTACATAAAACTTTAGAGCTTTGCCCTATTTTGCATTAAATTTGCTACAGTTCACCCTCTAGTGGCCTTTGCACGAAGCTGGTTATGGTAATTCACTATGTTTAAAGTAAATATAGCAAGTTTTCTAGGGCTAATGAAGGTAACAAATTATGTAATAATAATAATAGAACTACTCTCTTTTGAAAGTAAATGACTTCCGGGCTGTCATATGTCAGAGGTAGTAAAAAGCTTTAAAGTATCTTCAGTGATCAGGGGGAGTGCCCCAAGGCTTTGTTTTAGGTCCTGTTAAGTTTTAATATAACACTCTTATCTGTTTTTGTAGACGTTATCTACACAAAAAATCTGATGAAGGAGATGTGTTTTCTGCTTCTGCCGCTGATACTGATGATGCCATGCCCTTCATGGAGGATGAAGACTCCGATTCAGTGACCTTGAGGCGCAGGCGACTGGCCGCTGCAGCCGAGAGACGCTTGCAGAGGCAGGAGCCTTCTCCATTTTGAATCAAGCAAAAAACAAGCATGATTCGCCTATGGTACAGCCATGCCGTCATAAAATTTTGGGCTGATCAATGCACATTTGTACTAGATGCAACAATATATGTACCATCAAACATTTCAGTTAATTTGTCCATTAAAATAGTGTACGGTGTCATTACTGCTCCAGTGAATTCTACTACAGTTTTGGCAACCATCAAATAAAAGAAAAAGGCACGTGTATCTTTCATTCATGTGTCTTCCATAGACAGTTTTTGTTTTTAAATGGAAGTAAAAAATCCATGGTTTGGACAGCTGTTCATATGCATGAAAAATGGTTTTGGTTCCTTATTTTGCGCTTCTTAAACATCTTTGTACAAATCTGACCATTTTAATAATGTTGCGTACTAACAGTTTGACTCTAGAGCTTAAGCAACAAACTCGAAAAGAGACAATTTTGCGTATCGGAGCCGCCTCTAACGCTTACAATCCCATCCCAGCATTTTAGCGTTTCTGAAGATTGTTTAAAATAAAAGTGGCGTAAATCCTAGTGTCTGTTCTCGCATTGCAGTGACAACAAATTGCTCTGTGCATCATAAAAGGTGCCCATTGAGTCACATGATCTTGTTTCTACAGAGTTGTTGTTCAAAACGGATATACTAATTTATCTTTTACTCTGAATTTGTACTAGTGGTTATATAGTGAGGAAACGTTGATTTCCCTCTCTCTGTTTTGAGCTGCACTAAAGGGGAAGCTTGTGGTCAAGGTAGATGTTATGTTTAATTTAGTGAAAGTCTGTTTAGCGTTGTCTCGTAATTTTCACAAAACTTGTTCTATTAGGTTCATTTTAAATGGAGCGTCTACCCTGACTAAGGTCTTTTTTGATTGATTCACACAGTTATGATCAGTCTTTAGGTCAGTTTTGTAGCATTTTCATCAGCGTTGTATTCTGTTTGTATGTGACTGTTTTTAAAGACATTGATTACTCTGCGTACTAATGCCTATAAATGCTTGGGTTTTTGTTTGTTTGTTTGTTTTTTAACTGGCCTATAGCATTCATAATGCATTGTCACAGGATAATTTGGCATGGACGCTGCAAACAATTAAGAATCGTGCATGTTGAATTTGAAGTGAACAAGCTATTCATGTGATAGCATGTGACTTTTAATTTGCATTTGCCTCAAGTTCAACAATTCATAACTATGGCCACTTATACAAGAACTTATTGGCTTTATATAGCCTCTTTATCGACCTCGAAAAAGAATGACATCTTCAGAATTGCCTGATGTTTTACACTGTGAACCTATTCTATCAATTTATTTTATTTTTTTTTTAAGTCGCACATTGATGTTTTGATCTTTTTCTTTTTTTAATCCTTCAAGTGGCCGTCTTTTTCTATGCATGAAATCACCGACTCTGTGTTCATATGTGTTTCCTGATCTACTTTCCCAAAGACTCTCTTAGTGATAATAATGAAGCTGGATGTGATTGTAATGACCGCAGGTCGATGTACAATATGTTTGTTTTGGTTGCACAGATGCACCTTTCAGCAGTATTTCTTAAGAAATGTGTTAATTAAATGTCCACTGGATTGATTCAGATACATAGTTGAGTGGGCGGTCAAGCTGTTTTTGCTGGAACCAGAGGGAAGCATTGGATTGCTTTATGTACACAATTCACTCATTTGTGCCTAAAAATCTACAGTGGATCAATGATAGTTTGATTTGTGTAAATAATTTTGTAATAAAGACATGTGAAATGACCCTGTACAAAATAAAAGGCACAGCTGCTTTAGAAGCTTTTACCCACATTTCCCAGTGTACCGTGCGTTTTCTGTTGAACATATACACAAACACAATGAACGAATAATACAACATTTCACGTGATGAACACGTGAGGTGAATTTATATAATAGCACACTTTTTTGTTTGTTTATTTAAAGGGAAAAAAAACATTTAAATTTAGCGTTATACAGTTTGAACTTTCGTGGCCGTCCAATACTTAACATCTGTTTTGGTTGGAGCATTTGGTTTGGTTAGTGAAAGTAGAAAGAACCTCACGCATGTTTAGAACAACGCAAGGCGAATAATGGTTCTAGATTGTGTGTGTGTGCGCGCGGATTTATTTATTCATTAATTTAAATGGCAATTACAGTGTTAGAAAATGAAGGGTGTGTAAACAGTGTGAAACGGTGTCATGTGTGTTGATAGCCAATAGAGAGCGCCACAGATCCATCTGCCAACAAACTCTGCTTTTTAATCTGAACCGAATGTGTGCGACTTCAGTTGGGCACCAAGTCGCCAGAATACTACTTAAGACACTTAATTAGACTTAATTGCGTTATTATATATTCCGAAAGTAATAAGATGCAACACCTAATTGCAATGATCAATCCATCTGATGAAGTGTACGTATTGACTGAGCTCAGTCTCTAATGAAGAGTTCATTGATTAACGCTTTAGCAGCCATCAGCTCATAAAAAGAAGGGCTTTAACTTGAGGTCATTGATATTTGTTACTGACATCAGTTAAGCCCTAATTAACACTATACAGTGTTTGAAAAAGACAGCCATATGGGTTTGGAGCCACACCGGTTTCTATAAAAATACCATTATGAATAATGGTAACGTTTTCCCAGTAAAACCATTTAAAAAAAAACCTATTTGTAGTGTGTTTTGTCCAGTTTTCCAATAGCATTTAATGTCCCACCAATAGATCCCATCACCAGACAATACGATAATTTCCATTAAAACCAATACAATTTCCATTATAACCATAACTGTATTTTCGTACTGTGTTTTTTTGGGGGGTTGCGATACAGTCCCTTAAATGCTATTTCATAACTGTGCGCTTCCTAGGACTAGTCAAGGACAAAAAAATGCATACATTTACGGGTTAAGTGCTTTTGCTCTTGTCTGCATACATTGTGGTGGTAATTAATGGGTTTGTTCGTTTCCAGGAAAGATCTCAAGAGGGTTTTAATTTAGTTAATCAAAAGTCAGTTAATTTTTTAATGCTTATTAAGTAGCAGTTATTCATTTATTTATTGTTAATATGTAGAAGTTTAGACATCATGCACATTTTCACACTGAGGTTAGTCAGCATCTGAAAATCTGAATAGCTAATAAAAAAAGGTGAGAGTTGCCGCATCGGAAGTTATGCCCAGGCCAAAACAACAGATTTTATGTATTGCTGTGGGCTACTTTTGATTGTGCTTTGTAAATTTTACTGAACGTACTGTTTAATGTCATGTACCACCTAACAACTCTGTGGCATGCTCTCAAAAAAAAAAACAAATGTAAAAAAAATATATATGTATATAGTACAGCATGCCACATCGTACACCATTCTCCAAATGCCTATTTTATTTATTTCATTGTCTTTATTGGGTTGAAAATGTGTATATATTTAAAGCACAATGGCTATTAAAACAATTATTAAGTGGGGAAAGGAAATGTAACTACATTTATAACCACTGCTTTTTAGATCAGACAGCACTGCTGAAAAATTCATGTTTGTGTGACGTCAGACGCATCTGTCATAACGCTTGGAGATGTTTGAGCTCGTCGGCGGGTTGAAATGTTTCCCCTGAGTGCTTTTACACCGGCAGAAATCAATAGCGGCTCTGCTGTCACCCTCTCAGCTCGGCGACTGCTCCTCAAGCAGGTTTGATGTGTCTCTTCAGCGCTTCTCACGGGGACTAGCGAGAGCAGTCGCTAAATCACGTCAGGTTTCTCTCTCTGATTTTCGCGGCTGTTCTGTCGCTTTTCCCGCGCAGCGCGGATAGGACGTGAATCAATAGCACCTTTGATTTCGCTCCATCTGAAGTACCAGCGCGCAACTTTGAATGCTTCCATTACCTCAGTTTAACCTTTTTTGAGCTGAAAGCATAACTTTGAGAGGCGGCTTTTTTTCTTCGTAGGTTTTTAAAGTTTTAAGAAGTCAGTTAACATCATTTTGTAGAGCAAGGCACACATCACAGTTCAGAAATGACTGACGTTATAAGGCTTCGTTTTGTTAAACTAGAAAAAAACTGGCTTGTTCACCCTACAATGAAATGTCATCGTTTATTCATGTCGTTCAATCCCACTGCTATTTTCTTTCTAACGTAAGACACGATGTCCAAGCATCTCTTTTGGAAACCAAAAGTGTATGGAAGGGCATAAGGCCATAACGACTCAATGCAGTATTCCTGATTGTATTAATCATGTTCATGCCCATAAAGGGGTGTGAAAGACAGCAAGGGCTTATCTGTTGTTGCTCTCACTGCCTTGCAGATGTGTCCTTTATTTTTGGAATGTTTGTTCAACTATTGGGACAAGTAATGAAATGTGGAATCACTACAATTCAGGGGAAGTTGTGAGTTTTACCAAGCCTACATATATCACACAACATGTTGACTCCTACTTTTAAAGTGCTCATTTTATGTTTCCTCAGAAGAAAGAATATAAGACTGGAACAACACATGGGTGAGTCAATTACTAAGAAATATTAATTTCAAAGTGATGCCGTTGTTTTCTTTTCAGAATATCAAATAGTGTAACTAATTGACAGTGGCCTTGAGAAATCACTTTAAATGGCCACAAAACGAGTCAGGGGAGGAGCCCACGCATTTGTAGCCAGTTACAGGACTAGCCAGACTGTCAGTCATTTTGTGCATTTGGGTTCACTGTCTTTGCAAGACACAGTTTTGGATATAGCAACCTGATCTCACGGCAATTCGTACATATTTTACGAAGTGGCTAACTTGTACGAATTCATACAATTTATTCTAAATCGTATGTATTTTATGAGATGCCAATTCGTATGAATTAGTACGAATGACCTAAACTTAACCCCTGCCCCTAAACCTACCCATCATGGTTTTGAACAAATCTTACAAAATCTTACGAGTGAGGAATTAGTACGAATTGGCACAAATTTGGCACCTCGTACGAATTGGTCGTGAGACTGTGTTGGATATAGAGCTTGTTGTTGACTTAAATTGTCTTGAATGTTTCAAACAATGAAACCAATCAACGGAAATTATATCATCATCAAACTAGAAAAGAGCTAAATTGTTCAATTAAATTCAATTAAATTTGGGTTAACTTTGTCGATAATTTTTTTTTCTTAAACTGACTAGAGCATCTTCACTATGGGTCAACGGTTAATAAAATCCTCCTTTTTCCCATCCCTGCTCTGACTGATAAACCCTCAGTCCAAACTAAGCCTCTAATCACAATATTATTAGAGAAACCCCATCTGATCAGTTTATAAATCTCTCCATCCAATTACAAGATGTAATATTTCTGCACTCAAGCTGGTAATGAGCTCTAATGCCTGTGCTGGAGTTAATCCCCCTCGGATGCAGCACAGATCAGATGTTGCCTCTGTAATTAGACTGGCAGAAAATCATTATTTCATGTTTGAGGAAAGAATGAAGTCAAAGGAGAGGTAGTCTTATTGCCGATCCTTTCTGAAATGTAAATTGCGGTTTAATGTTTTAATCTAGAGTTTTGAGGGTTTGCCCAACACTGCAGAATGATAGACTTATAATAACAGTGGAATTCTTTAAATCAAAGTGATCTGAATGTGAAAGAGAGGCTTCTTATAAGTCAGAAATGGAAATGGAATGCATATCCTTAATATTGTAACTACAATGTACAGTTTAGACCCAGATAAAGTCCTTTGGATGGAGTAATATGAGCAAATGTAACAATGTATAATATAGAAATGCTGTAGTCTGACTGTAAAACCCACATCAGGATATTCCACATTCAGCCAGAAAGAAAAAGTTAAAAGTTAATTGAGAAGTTATTGTATTAATAGAGTTACTTAACAAAGTAAGAGCCAGGAGAGAGGGACGTGACACACCAAGCCAATGGCTGGTCATCACAAATGTCAATCCATTGTCAAACTTCAGTCAGGCGAGTTTTTGTGCTTTGGTCCATGGACAGGTGCAGAAAATATTTGCTAGTTGGCAATTTTGCGCTGTATTCAAGGGTAAAATCTGGCCCAGACACAAGTCAGAGTGTGACTTGCATCACAGCTAGTTCCAGTAACAACCTTACTGGTTCCCATGCTAATGGATTTTATGGAAGAACCGGTGAAGATGGTTTCACCATACTGGATTTTAGCACAATTGTAAATGAGATTAAACCACTGGGTTAAACCAAGGGAGTATCAATAACTTATATTATTCCATTACATCTTTTTGGAGGTTCAAACCTTTGGATTCCATTGAGGTTCTTCAGACACCTTCTTTTGCATTCCACAGAAGAACTATAATCATACGTTTTTTGGGGGGGGTTTTTGATGTGGGTGAGGGTTTTATTTATTATTATGTATTTTCATTTTTGAGCGAACTATCCCTTTAAGCACATCCATGTACACAAGGTGATCTTAGCTTGAGATTTTCAATATGTTACCCATCAGACACTCTGTAATATGTAGTGTCTTAAGAGACAGGTGCAGCATGCACTCTTGTGTTTGCATCTAAACTGAGGTCATGGTCTCCAGTCGCTGTATGGAAGAGGGTTGGGAGACCAGGTTCAATGAGCATTCCAGCGGCTTTCTCTCCCTGCAGAGGACATAACAGATGTGGATTTACATACACCCCCAGCATCCCGCTCTCTGATGAGATTATCCGAGAGTGCCGAGAAAGACTCATACTTAATACACGCCTCGAGGAGGGCCAGGGGAGCCAGGCCCTCTGAGAGCGCAGGGGACAAAAGCAGAAGGGGAAAATGTCAAGCTTGCCAGACGGGAACAGGACAACAAACTGCTTTTGCCACTCCTCATGCTCTGTCCCCGACAAGAGGGTGGCTGGATTAGCATCTCATAAAGGCTGTGGCAATGCTGTTGGCAATTACTACAAGATGAAGGCTGTTAATGCGTGTATTCGAGAATTCTGTCTCGGGTTTGTAACCGCATTAGAATCTTCTTCCTTTTTGTGGGCAAAAATTTTTGATAGGTTTTTGTTTGCAGTATGATCACATCATGTTCATAGTCTTAGATCAAAAGTGTCCAGATCTGTAAATAGCGCTGTTTCTTTGAGTGATGATTGTTTCTTGGTCATCTCCACCAGACACTAATCAGACATGTTTTGCATTCTAAAATGGCTTGTAAACACGTGCTTCAACTTGGGGCATATATTGCTCTTGGCTTAATTGGTGGAAAACTATCGAATAGTCCTAGATCAGTTTGAAAGATGTTGCTTTGACTGTAGCAGCAGTAAAACGGATATCAGAGGGAGTTATACACCATGTAGACTGTCAGTTAAGCACAGCATGTTTCAAATACCGTCAAAGCTTCTTTGAGTCATCACCATGAAAAATGTCGAACTCAAAGAACGACACAGTTTTAAGTAAATGATTCTTAATCTTAGTCATTGTTCCTTGGGGAAGAAGAGGACGTTATTTTAATGGCAAATAAACCCAAGAGGGCCACCACACAGCAATCCCATGCTACACCTGATGCCATGAATTCATGTATTGGAGTCTCTCTCACCATCTATCGTTGGGGTCTTAAATTATGCAGCAGGCATTGTGTTGGGCGCCTGAACCTGTCATGGTCCTGTATGGCTCAAGCTTGTGATTCATAATTAAACTGTTTGTGAGGCCTGTGTTCGAATATGAAAGCTGCGACAGAGTGACCTTGTCCAGAAAGCACATGCTATATTGATTTCTCTTCCTCAGAGATACTTGGCCTTGACATTTTCCAGCCGTTTCCCACATTGTTTTGTAAGTTTTATTTGTTCCGCTAGCGTGGGCTCTCTCTCCCATCGAGGGCATGCCCTGGCAACCCTAAATTAATCCCTCTTCTTCTTCAAACTCTGGTTCGATATGTATCCATGAGTTATGTCTATCTGCACAGAGTCCAAACTCATCATCTCGAGAGGAGGTAAACGTGGCTTATAATTATTGGCTGTGTTCATTTACATGTGTTAATCACTCAGGTGATGGGCTGCTCATCCTGATACTGGCAGGTCAGGCCCCTGCAGACACAAGAGTCAAAACCCAATTATATGCATGATTAACTTTATCCTAAGCTGTTTCCCCACAGTCAAGACTCTCACTGGATAAGAGGACAGGGTAGTGATGTGTGTATGTGTCTGTTTACAACTAGAAGGGTTGAGTGGCATATGAATTACAAGTAGTTTAAAGCTTGTTTAATTGCTCTTGAATGTTAACTTGGTTTGGCAGGTCTGAGAAAGTTACCAGACAAAATACAGTATAGTTTACCTTAAATGTTATTAGAACTTAGAACCAGTCCCTTCTGAACACCATTTCTATCAATACTATCAATCAACAGCAAGTTAGGAGTTTTATTAAGGCACAGGCCTATAGTTCAAGGCTTGTTAACAGTGTTAACATTATTACTTAGTCATATATCCTGGTTCTTTCCTAGTCTAGACGGGTACACTAAAGCAGGAGGTAGATATCTATTATTTTACTGTTGCCAATTTCATTGGTAATGGAGACAGGGTTTTTTCCCACTATGCTAAAAATGGCAGATCTCAATTACCAAGATTTCCTGGAGTCTTTCCAATATTTTCTGGTTTATAAACATTATCCCTTTCTTTGGTTGGGTGAACCATTGGATATCCCCGTAATTAATGACTGGAGACAATGAAGCAAAGTTATACTCATGGAAAGTAGAAGTTTAAGACTCTGTTGATTTATATATTCACAATAAATCCAGGCACATTGCACACAAAGACCAGCAACCTAATTCCGCCCAGTTCATCAAATCTGGCTGTGTACAAGAGCTCTACAAATGAGGTTGCCCTGGAACCACAAATTCAGTGCCAAATATGTAGGTCCTTCTAATATCATTGAAAAAAAGTAATTGTTTCATATCAGTTACATCTCCTGTATCCATTGCATCTCTTTGTATAATATCTCCTGAAAGCTCTGGCTCCAAATTAAACTTATTTTGTAAACCTCTAGACATAAAAGCCAGTCCATGTCTAATAACTCTTATTTACTCGGGTATATCCTGGTTTCAAATGTCGTCAAATGTTCTACCTAGTAGTCCTCAGGAATGTAGTTTAAGGGGCTTTTCCTGCCATTAATGTTTAGACAGTTTACATTGCACACATATGTAGTGTCGTTCGGCTCTGACACGGAAGCTGTTTGCAGCCACTAAGTTGATGCGTGCTTTTATTCCTGCCTCGCTGCGCATGTTTCTGAAGTATCTCTCCATGCTACATCTGTAAAGATAGATGCATAAATATGATATATAGATGTATAAATATATCCAAAATCCATCAGATTGAACCCCTGATGTCACATGGATTATTTATCAGATCTCTTGCGTTGATTGCTGTCTATGGGAGGATCAGAGAGCTCTCACAATTAATCAAAAATATCTCAATTTGCATTATGAAGATAATTGATGGTCTTGCAGGTTTGGAATTACATTTGGAGGGTGAGTAGTTTTTTTTTTTTTATTTTGGGTGAACTTTTATAGCAAGGAGGTGGAGGTTAGGGCACTTGTACATGGTGAGGTTTGTATTCCACCCTAGTGCCTAGAGGTGTATCACTCTTAATGGTCATGCATACACTTGCTTTTTCCATTCCTGTAATTGTGACCCTGCTTTGTGCCTTGGATACTTGTGAGACAACATCTCTAAACATGACTCTTAATTCTACTGCAGTTGAAACACTGCACTTGATTTACACCCTTTACACCATTACGCCATTCATTAGGGTAATACGATGCTCATTATGGGCTCCAAAGCAGAAGCCACCTGCATCCACTGATCAATTAAGTGATGTTCTATTTACATAGAATCTTCCTGAGAATTATTGTTACAATCTGTGCGCTCAATGCACAAGAAAGTCCATGCGAGCCCTCCTTTTGGCACCGACAAGAATTTGACTGAAGAGCGATATTTTAAACAACATTTAGTGATCCACTCTGTCTAGTCTCCTTCTTTTGTGAAAATAGAACAAAGAAATCCCCTCTGTAGTGAATTCAGTGGGAAAATGTTTTATTAATTGCCATATGCCTATTGATTCCTCTTTCAAGCCTATTCTTTTGTTCTTCCTTTCTGGTGGCAGCAGAAGGATCTGTAAGTTATGTGGAGTGTCAAAGGTGTCCTTTTGATGTAGATGACAGACCCCATGCTAAGTAACACCTGTGCCGGGTCTGGGCTTGTCTGCTCTGGTCTATTTGCATCTGAACTGCCGGACAGATCAACCCATCAGACAAAACTAATTGAGCCCAGAGAGGCATAGCGTTGGTCATTGTTTCTTATCTAGGACATCTCGAGAGTGGGGATATGTGTCGCAGTTTTTGGACTTGATAGTTAATCGTCATATGCACAGTTCTTTGTTTTATGTGCAGTAGATGCTTATTTCCATTTCCCTCTTTATCTTATCCTTTAGACTCTTTTTTAGATAATAGCGTACTGTTCAACAGAAGGTGCAGCTATCAGCAGCAAGCAGCAAAAACCACAAATGCCATGTACCTTATAGTGGACCCCCTCGTTGCCGCCCATGGCACTTGGTACCTACTGTGTGATCTTAAGTAGAAGAGGGTGGTATATTCACCACCCCCATTGACAGACTAGCAGCACAGCTAGATGCTCAAAATGCCAGGGGTTAGAAGGTACAACACACAATACACAAAAGACAGCCTCAAATTGAAAAGACGCAAAGGCATACATAAACGGTGACCTATCATTATTTCTCAAAGGCCTGCCTTTCAAACGGACTCAAGAAATGTCTCTCTGGTTATATTTGCACACTTCAAATCGCCTTGCCCTGAAACCATGATGGTTTGAACAGCGCAGCCGCATATTCACGATGATAGATGTCTACCTCGCCTCATTCTGAATTTATAAGCTTTAAAAACTCCCATGACATACTGACGCCTCTGCTTAGAACAGGTGGTACATTATTAAAAACTCCACACTTCTTTGGTTGCCTTTGATATTCCTCATCTCATCAAGGATTCACTTTTTAGATGTAAATACCAGGAGTCGAGGGAGCTGTTACTAGGTAACACCCACACGCTCTTGCTGTCACTTTAAATTTTTAAAAACAGACAGATGTGAAAAGCGGAATAAAAGGGAAGAGCTGCAAACTGTTCCGTCCCGTGGCAGGTGTCCACTAGCAATGCAGATGGAATTAGTTGGAAGTCAAATGTATAATAGATTGTGATGGAGATGGTAAACTGACAAAATCTGCATTTCTTCGCGTTCTTATATAACAGTGCAGGTAGCAGCTTTTAAATACATCACTATCACGCGTTATGCAGTAACTACTAATAGTACTGTGTAAAGCAACTAGTAGTGTAACTAATTACTAATAGTTACCATCCATAAAACAGCTAGTTACAGTACTTAGATAGTTTTGATGGTTCAACCCCTTCTGATTTGAAGTTCAGCAATTCCATAATTGCTAGATTTATTTTCCTAATTGTGTGGACTCATGAACACATGACGTCACCAGAGCAGCAAGCAAGTGTGCAATATGGAAAAGCTGACATTCAGTGGATGGACATATTGCCATTGCCTTGATTTTGTGAGAAGAAAAGATGATTTGAACACAGGTGTGTAAGTTGTGGTAGTACTTTACTATGGCATTACATCCTACACACATCCCAATATAAAATGTACTACTATAATTAAAAACCTTTTTAGAAAACCAAACATTTTCATATATACACATTCTATATCTTTTGATGAAATTAATCATGTAATATAATATGTCTTTCCAAAGCTGCATGACTTTGTATCTTCTGTCTTCTGTAAAGTATTGTATTTATTTGTGTTTCACTAAGAATTGTCATCTGTTCAAGAGAATGTATGTGTGTATTTGATGTTCCATCTATATCTTGTGTGATTTATAGTGCATGCTGGCATCTTCTGAGTGTCTCAGGCGACTGCAGGGCAGGATCTCTTGTGTATGAGTGACTGGCGGGTTACTGGAAAAACAGTGGTGTGCTAACATATGTCACTGCCAGATCCTGGAGAGAGTGGGATGGAGGGGCATCATAGGGGGTATGTCTGTGATAATAGTGTATGGTTGTGATCTGATGTCGCCAACCAACACCGAAAATGTTCACTGCAGGCTGAGTCCGGGTTTAGTGTGTGGATTGCTGGAGGTGATGCATCAGAACACTAGTATGCAGTTGGTACAGATTAGGGGCAGTCGAGATGGATTATTGGGGTGAAAAATGACTCCGCGATGGGATTATGGGAAGGCTGGCTGGCAAAGAACAGATCCTGACAGCTGTTGGTCCTCGAGCTTCTCTCAGCAGGAGATACTCGCACACATGACCACAGACACCTACCGCAACAACAGCCAACAGGCGGAAATATTATCCTACATGCAAACAGACAAGACAAAAATGACTTCATAATGACTCTTTAAGTGGGGCAGTTACAAAGTAGGGATGAAAAGTGATGCACTGTTTTGTTTTGTTTTTTATCGTAACCCCAAAACCAAAAGTGTTCATTTGGCCCAAAATCAATAATACATTTTAATTAATTAATTTGGGTAAATTCAGGGTGTTATGCTCAAAGGTGATAAATCAGGCATAGTAAAGTTCTTTGGCTGTGAGCCGCCTCTCAGTATATATTTTAGCTGATCGAAAATGTGCTTATTGCTACTCTATAGCATCGGTTTTGTCCACGGTGCGTCCACGCTGCTTATATATTTACTTGCTGTAGCTTAGATGTGAATGAAAATGACACCGTTATACCTGAAAACACGTCGTCAGAGATGAGCGTCAGAGTTCTCCCTTTGCAGCTGAATGTTTTAGATGGCCAAAATGCTGGTGTATTACTAGAGATTAAGTTGTTTAAGACAATGTACATCATAGAGAGTTATTTTAGGTTGGACAAATAAGCTATAAACATAACAATGTGCTAAACCCCCTCAAAACTCCTTAGCATATAGCAATACCTGGAAAACATGGACATGGCATATGTGACCCTGGACCACAAAGCCCTTTAGGCCTTTTTTTTAAATTGAGATTTTAAATTACACTTTTGGTAGCTGGTTTTGTGCTCCAGGGTCACAAATGTATTTTATCTAAACATATTTCCATATAAAACATAAACCTGATGAATCTGATTTCTATATCAAGTTTTCTGAGCTCAGTGCTCAATGCAAAGCCAGTCTTTGAGGTTGCCAGATCCTTGTTTTCCATCGAAGTTCATAAGGGTAGAGGTGACAGGGCTCCTTTCTGCAATTCCTATGTTTTCATGCATGCGGTATCTGGCAAACATCACTCTGACGGCTCCCAAACGCTTTTTGATTATTAATTCATCGCGGTTTCCTGCCTGGTTTGTTTGCTAAGCAGTCTCTCTATGTGACTATGACTTGAATCGAGATGTTTGAAGAAGGCTGCCTCCATTCAATAAAAAAATTATCTGTCCATTGCGTATAAGTAAAAAAAAAAAAAGATAATTTTTTTATAATAAAAACAGCTGCTGCTGAAATTAAAATGGATGAGCTGCTGCTGGTAATACCTGCAACCTCAAATATATGTAAAACTTTTATCCGCAGTATTTACAGCAAATGACCTTAAGCGCTTTCAGAATAGATAAAAATGTAATCATATATTTGTGCCTTTCCATTTCAGATGAAGGAATCCATTCACTAGCGCAGTCTCGCTTTCCCACCCATTATTCAACTACAAAGCAAACCATATTCATCATTGTGTTTTAATCACATCAAAAAGAAATATAGTGCTACCCCAGGGTGCTGGCAGGAATATGGAGTCCTCCATGATGTTATTGTTTCCAGCACTGCCAAACAATCTCAAAAATTGACTTAGAATAAATGTATTTTTAATATGATAACTCAACCCTTGTGAATACAGAGGCACTCTGTCAATTGTTCTTGCTGGATGCGTTGCTTTACAGATGTAATGCGGGAGTGCTTGTGATATAGCGATATTAAACCTGCGAGCGCTGCCTTTCAAACTTTGTT
Organism: Enteromius afrohamiltoni; assembly: GCA_034779775.1. Taxonomy (NCBI): domain Eukaryota; kingdom Metazoa; phylum Chordata; class Actinopteri; order Cypriniformes; family Cyprinidae; genus Enteromius; species Enteromius afrohamiltoni. Next base: position 15,416,185 of record JAUYWG010000066.1, on the reverse strand, counting down.
CCGGCTTTCCGAATAACATTCTCTTTCCTTCAGCTTAACTAAATGCTCTAACAGATGAGATGAATGCATTGGTTTACAAAGCCAGCACATTGCTGCAAATGCTTGGTGTGTTCCTCGCGCTGTTAAGATGCACGCTAATCGGATCTGGGATGCACTTTTCGTGCACTTTATATTAATGTGATTTCGGCTCAGTGCTGTTTAAAGAGTATACCTGCACCTACGTGAAATAATGCAATCAGACAGAAAAGAACGCACCAGCTGATTATGAGCAGAACAGACTGGGGCTAGTTGTCTCACAATGGGATGTTAGGCATGTATTTAAGTAACTGGAAGATTTGGAGTCAAAGCTTCAATTATGCTTGTAGTGAGTTTGTAAACACCTAGTACAAAACTGCATACATTAGATTAGTGCATACATTTTGTCAGTTTTGTTCTTCCAAATATCATTCCAACATTGTATTCTTATAATGGGTAAAGAAGTGAACACAATAAAAACAATTGGATACATTAGAAAATGTAGATTTTCAACAGAAAGGCTGAACTATACAAGAGAAAAGGTTGAGCATGTGTTCATAAACCTCAGATTGGGGCAGTTTGTTATGATTTATGAGGGTGGATCACATGGTTTGCATCTTTAAACTTCCAAAACTATGATTTGATCCTGTTCAGTTGTTTTTTTTTTTTGTTGTTTTGTTTGTTTGTTCATTAACATCGTTAACATTGTCTATAGTAGGCCATCTATAATAACTATACTTCATCTTAATTTTTTTCTTATCAGTTTATTGCATATTCCAGTTTAATGAGCCTCACCATAATGGTGATTAGTGAATGACACTGAGCAGATACTATATTTAAAAACTGCTTGTGATGGGCCTTGTTTCATCATGTGACTTTCTCATCACCACTCATCTGCATTTGGTGCTTATCGGTGTATTTTAAAGGTACAATACAAATTTCAGTACTTTAATATGTTTGTATAATAACATTATATCGGTTAAAGGAATTATGGTATTAAACCGTAAACTGTGCCCTTTTTTATCATACATTTTACAGATTTTTTTTTTTTTTTTTACAGTGTATGCACCAATCCAACTAGCTCCGACCTCCCTTGCACACTCTTCTAGCTGTATTTGAGTTTATTAACCTGCTGGACACAGGGCATTATAATGCTCAGCTCAATCCACTTCACAAATTCTCAGAATCGTTATTCCTTCCCATTACGGTAAACAAGGCGTATTGTTTTCTGTCTCCAGGTGTACTAAATTATTCACAGTCTTTCATGTAAATAACCAAACAAGCCTTGGCATCCAAAGACAATGCGAGGTGGCGTGTCTTAATTAGCCAATCATCCGTCAGCACACAATTATCCGTGCGTTATTGAATGTGGCGTGCGATGACAGCGGGCTTGTGTTTCGTTTGTGGCTTTGTGGCGAGCGATGCGCGTTATTTGCGATGCGGCGAGGACTGTAGTTGCTAAGGGATGCTGAGGCTCCTAATGATCCTTTCAATTAAAGAGGAGCCCTGAGGCTGTAGCACAGCTGTCTGTTTAAAACGCCTCCTCTTTTAATGCCCGCCTGAGCCTGCTCAGCATGCGGGAGTGTTTAAGTCAATATTATTTTAGAGACTACCTCCCATCTATTATTAAGTAAATTGAGCCATCAGCGTCTTTGGCCGTTTTGAACCCTAAATGAAATCTATTTGCCAAAGGCCTGGAGGACTGTCAGAGTGTAATACAATAATACACTTGTTAGGAGAATGAATAATAACTGCACGAATAATTCACCCTTAAATCGGAAGATCAGTGGATCTCGGCTGGTTTTGCTTTAGGAACTTGTTTTGCATTGAATGGCGTGATGCAGTCTTAAAAATGTAGTTGCTTTTCTGGAATCTGTAGAACATCTGTGCAACTATCATTACAAACTGTTTGCTAAAAATAGGTTATTTGTTGAACCCAGAAAGGTTTAGTAATAAAGGCCTAGTTTTGCTAGCTTAATCTTTAAGAGTGTCATACCAAAATTCTTCTTCAAATCAAGCATGGATATAAGCTTAATACATTTTGACAGTGTTTGTATTTGGACTTTTCAGAGTCCCGTGTTCTTAATAATTTACATAAAATGTGTTTTCCCAACACAAACCATGTTTATTATAATTGCAAGTGATTTAATGCCCACCCCCCCGACCCACACTTCAACTGCCATAAACGCCATCTGCATCATTTGACTAGCTTTTACCAAATGACAAATGAATGTGATTGGAAAGTGCAGCATCAAATATGGGACTTATTCATATCCGCAGCTGCCCATCCGCATTTAGATTCATATTAGCATTTTTGCCACATCTGTTTGAGATCATAACAGTCCTAAGACCCATTTTTTGGGGTCATGACCCCTTAGTTGAGAACCATCAATTTGCAATATAAGTATCAATGAGATCCACTGATCAGAAAAGCTTCAGATTAAATAAAAACTGGGTCCAATGCACTATCAAATGTAAAACATCCAATAAATGTCATCAGCCAGGCAAAGTTAAGAAAGCAGTTTCTTAACAACTGATTTGAAATTCTGTAATTTAACTCCAGAATGAATGGCAATATGAACAACCCGGCTCTCAATGATGACCCACAATTTGGCTCGTGCTGTCTGGCTCATCAGCGGCCTGTTAGTGTCTTCTCACTATGCAGGAAAACACTCTCTCAGACCCCATTGATCTGCTCTGAATCAATGCTTTTAAAAGCCTTACATAGCCTTTAGTTAAGAGCAAAAGCGTGCATGCTTCAAAACGGCCCACCTATATTGATTAAGGAGCGGAATGAAGAGCTTTTCACACATTTAGCTCGCTCGAACTGTCCACAATTCATAGAGTGAAACATACAGAAGCGTGACAGAAGACATTTTACTATGCCATCAAAGTATCTTTTTGGACATTATTTGAATCATGTTTTAAGGGTGTGTGATTTTGGAAGGCTGTTTTATTTTAAGTCGCTGAGTTATAATATAGTATCGTTTTGAAACCTTGCCATTTTAAAATTACAGAAAGCAGTATGCCTTCTCTTTATAAGAGGTTAAACGTGAGCATTAAAACACCGTTAACAGCTGGCAACAACAGAACTAGGGGAAAGATATTTTGGAACGAATCAGCTACATTCAGAACCCATTTTACAGCAATTTAGTGATATTTTGTGTTTACGCGTCTAGAGAAGAGACAGAACGAAAACTCATCTCCAGCAGCCCCCAACCCCCCTTGTTTGGCAATAAAAAGATAAAATGACTGCGTTGAATATGACACTGGTCACAAGATGATTGGATAGTTTGGATAGTTTCGCCGGGGCTTCTTCAGTTACAAAGCTTTGAATTCAGTGAATTGTGAAATAGCATTGCGCCGAGTATAAACATACACCCGAACTTAGAATTTACTGGAGGGATTAGAGAGCTTTTCAAGTCCTCGCAGCCTCTTTTCATGGTTTTGTGTACAAAAACGTTGTATTACCCCTGTAAGCCACGGGGTCTGAGTCGCTTCTCTGATGTTTGTTGATGTCGGACTCCACTATTCGAGCAGAAATGGGCTATCTGTGGTAATCCTGTCTTTCTTGCAAAGAGTTTACTAAATTTTGAATTTACACGTTTAACACCTTTTTAAAATGCTCTTTGAACATTTTTAGCCCCTCGCCGTTTCCGCATCACAGGGAAAAAAGCAAGACACATTTCGTGAGAAGATGCTTTATGGAGCATAAATTTAATATCTCCTGCACTTAAGAGTACTGTCCCATAATCCCCCTGCAATAAATGTTAACTTGTGCTATTTAAATTTACAATTTATCCAGCGTATTATGCCCAGGAGGCGAGTGTTACAGTTATGGAGTATTTCTTTGAGTCCATGTAGGTGTAGCACAGTTGTGAGCAAATCAGGAAGGCACTGCACACCATTCTGCAAAGAACAGACGATAGGATAATCCATATATGGGTCAAAATGCATGTAAAGAATATCTTGGATGCAATACCTACGCAGATACTAAATTTCCTTGACTGATGTCTTCAGAGCAGGGAGAGAATTTGATGATACTGAACCTGATTTCAACCCAAATATAGTTCCTCTTTAAGCATATAAAACTCTCACATATCTATTTCAACATTTCTTAATAAAATGGGTTTGATTTATGTATATTTCGTTGAAGTCTAACATGTGCATAATTTACCATCCACAAACAAAACCACTGATTCTAGAATATGCGTTGCCAGCTTGAAAATCCAAAATGCTCCAAGTGGACAGCAAGAATGGCGCAGATAATCATTACGAGTGAAGATCCATTAGGGAAATAATTTTAACAGCTGATAGGAATTACAAAAAAAAAAAAAACAATAATAATCAAAATTAGTGCTTTGGCCTCTTGCACAAATATCTCACAATAGATATGCTAAGATTTTTTGTTTTGTTTTATATATATAAAAAAGGTTTTATGCTTCGTGGAAAGTTCAGAAAGAACGCTTTTCGTTGGCCATTCGTCATACTTTTCAGTAAAGACATAATAAATAGAAACACTAAATATTCGCCCTCTTGTGCTCGAAGGTGAGTTCTTTGCACATCTCCAGAGTCAGTTTGCTGTCTCTCGCTCTGTGTAACACGGCCTGGTTAATTCCACTCAGATGCGCAGGGTTTCCGAAAGCGCCATAGTTCGTGAAGCCCGCGTAGAAAGGAGATCTGTAGTATAAGTGTCTGGGGGGAAAGGGGCACTGCGCTGGTGACCCGGCGGGCGATAACGCCCCTGATGGCTGTGACGCTTCGTCGCTCCTCTTATCCGACGTAGCAATTTCGGCCAGAGACCAGAGTTTGGGTTTGGGGGTCGGGTTCGCGGAATGAATGACAGATGTGGGTTTGCAGTTCTCACCGAGGGGCTTCTCGGTTTCGCTCAGCTCGTCTCGGGGAGAGGAGGTCGTGGGCACCGGAGAGTCTGTCCGGTGCTCCTCTTCTTCTCCACCGTCGATGATGACACTATCCCCCGCGTCCTGATCCTCCGTGCGGCTTTCTGCGCAGTCAACTGCGATCAAGCGATAATAGGTTTGTTAGTGTTAGAAATGCCTGGTAGAAACAGCAGGGAATATAGGCTTACAATATTAGCAAACTAGCGAAAAAGATTTACTATTGTAAAGACCAACGACATTTGTTATTATGTAGCCTAATTATTAAACATTGAAGTGGGCTTTTTTTTTCTCAAGCCTAAATCTATCAAAAAAGACAATATATAAGGCATGTGAGAGGTTAAAGGTTTGTAGGAACTCGATTGTAAAATTTGCCAGGGAGGGAAAATGTCTATTAAAGGCTGTGCGCCGTTTCCACCCTTTTTCTTTTAAAATATTGTTTATGTTTTGTTATTAAACCCTGTAAATCAAAGACAATGTGGTGTAATCAACCAACCCGATCTACAGGGGTTATTTCGTTAACATGTGACATGAAAACCAAAACCCTTAATTCTATTGTAGCCCTTAACGGGCCGCCAAGGTCATTATTTATTTATTTATTTGTTTATATATATACACATATATGGGCCTTTTTTTACTAGACTACATTTTTCATGAAAAGATGTAAACCCTTTGGAAGATTATTAATATTTATGACTCAAAGTTCCTGAATTTTAGAATAAATATTATTCTTTTTATTATTTGGCTATTATTATTATTATTATTATTATTGGACACAAGCTGCATAAATTGTGCTATAATGCTTTTGCGTTAGCTATTGATGGTTGAACCGCGAAATATTTTTACCTTGTCATTTGATACGGCTTTTGCAATTAACATTTGTTCAAACATAACATATTTATTTATCATTAACATGTTAATAAAATATGAGAAATATAATATCAATTAAACCTCGCGCATACATGACATAACAAGGGAGAAATCGAGCACCTAAATCTTTGGTCGTCTGTGTTGTCTCGGCTGTTTTGAGTGGCTCATCGTCCTCATCGTTTTTCTCTAAATCGATGCTGTCCTCCTCATCCTCATCCTCGCTCCGGTTCCGTGGCGTCCAAGTCATTTTATTCTCTTTTTTCAGTCTTCTGCGGGCGTTGGCGAACCAGGTGGACACCTGAGTGAGGGTCATCTTGGTGATGATGGCCAGCATGATTTTTTCTCCTTTCGTGGGGTAAGGGTTTTTCCGGTGCTCGCTGAGCCAGGCCTTCAGGGTGGCGGTGGCATCTCGTGTGGCGTTCTTCCGGTAAGCGGGGTCTCCAAACGGGTAGGGGCCCAGGGGACCGGCGTATGGATGATAGCCTATAGAGCTAGTCATGCCTGGAGAAGGGTCATATGGGGAGCCCTGGGCAATGAATTAATAAAGATTACAATTGAGGGGGAAAAGCAGAGCAGATCTGTTTTCCACTGCGCACTTCTGTTAAGCATGGTTCGGGTGCTTCTGGAATATTTCGTTATTGACTCTATATTAGCATATAATAATAGCCTAATAGTAAAACGCAGTCAAACAATTCGATTGATACAGAGTAAGTTTAGGAAAGGACAAGTAATCGTTAGTGGAATCTAATAAAATTAATATTCTGAAGAGTAGAATGTAAATTCCGCTATTTCGGAACAGTATTCGTTATCTATATTTTAAGTTTCTTGACCATTTGGGCTATCGCTAAGCTTAGTCAATGCGCTTAACACAAATGCAATTGATATATTTTGGCGATATTTCATAGTCTATATCTGGCAAATGTTTATAAAACTATTCGCTCAGGCGTCACAAAAACAAAGTTTACGCATAGCGATAATAATGCAAAGTTGGCATGCTGGCAATCATGGTGTCATTATATAATAATCATAATAAACCTCCAGAGATCTCAATAATAAAAGAAAAACCTTGGCCTTTATTATGAACGAAACTCACCCCATAGGAAGTGAAGGGGGCTGTGGATTCGGGGCTGTACTGGAGTGAGTTGAAGGCTGTGGTGTTTGTGAAGGCTGTGGACGCGTACGGCGCGAAAGCAGATCCGCTAGAGGACCGTCCCAGATCATCCGTCCGCGGTCCGGTGATCGCACTGGAGCCGTACGGAGGACACGAGTACAGAGACAGCGACGACTGGTACAAGTATCCTTGAGGAAACGCCATGACCAGATTACTACAGTCTTCTCAGGAGCCCAAGAGTCGCCGCACTCATCCTAGGTGCCATCGAAGGAGAAATGGAAGATTCAAAGCTGATCAACTCCCAATATAAGGAAATAAAACGAGGTCGCTCGCATGACCGGTGTCTTCGGTAAATTGGGTAGAAGAGTGTCTCGAGTTCCGCGCGCTTCCTCAAGGAGAATGAAAGAAGAGCTCATGCTGAGTTTTCCATCGCTCTCTCTCTCCCTCTCTCTCTCTCTGTCACACACACACACACACGTGCGCTCTTTTTAGCGTCCACAAGTTATCCTCTTCACTTCGTTTTTCCAACTAGCGCTTAAAACAATCGTATCAAGTTAAAACAATAGTGCACCTTCAGACATTGTTTTAACCCTCTAAGCAAATGTGCGATATACTTTATCTTTGACAGATGCAACCAACATACGCTGTTCATAATTCAGACTTTTTGCAGTTTGTATTTGTAATTTTGAACGGTTTCTGAACCAGCCCTGTGTGAACTGCTCACATAAAAAAAATTACAAATAAAATTAAATCAAGTCAAATTTAGTTCCAACTGCGACTGTTTTGGGGTCTCCGGTGTGAACGGGCCCCCACAGAGTGCTTTTAATTCTGATTATTTATTTTACATAAGCTAATATTTAGGCTTCATAATCTATACTTAACCTGTTACAATTTATATTTGATTGTTAGTTTCAAACGGATGCTTTATTGCTGTTATAAGTTATGTTTTTAGTAGCCTGTGTTTAGTCTATATGACAGAACATATAAACAAAATGCGTTCACAAGTCATATTCCTTCTGAATATGCACTGCGCATCTACTCAGCGCTCCGAGTGTGAACTATACTGCAGGTATCCACAAGCCAGACTAGAAAAGTTTACTTTATGGCGTTGTGTGCGTTTCTTTTAAATATGCTGAGAAGGATGCACTCCTGCGCGCCTGTGCCGCCTGTTGTTGCGAACGGAGCGTTGCGTTTTTGTTGCGTCGCTGGAGGACGCAGGTGAGTAATCCTCTAGCACCGAGATCCACGGCTCTGACATGACGCGCTAAGGAATCTCTGCGCTGTTGACATGTCTTCCGCGAATCAGGCTGGAGCAGAGCGGGGATGTTACGACCTCTCGACTGGAGATGGAGGAGCACACGACACTCGCACGACACACGAGCGACGCGACGCACAGCCTGGTGCAGGTAAAGATAGCAGGTAGAAACTCTTTACGCGAGCACCTGAGCGGGTGTTGGGTAGGTAGGCCAGGTTATTACATTAAAGATGCTCGCCTAAACTATTTATCTAGACATCTCTTAGCAAAACATAAAAGCATCGCTTGAATTCCTTGAACAATTCAAACATGCAGAGAGGTGACTAATCTCATTTGCGAGCTCTATTAATAGACTTAAGTGGTGGCTTAATGCAGCATGACTCTATGAGAGAAGTGTATCTGAAGTCTATATATAAAGCAGTTGTTCTCGATTTATCCATCAAACCTTTAACACAGTACAGCCACAGATATAACGTCGTTGCTCTTTTAAAGAGGATGGTGCATCAGGCTATATAATTTCATATGATCTTTGAAAAGGTGTCTTGATGCACTAGTCTTTTGTATTGCATGCAATATGCCTGTGGATGAACTTATTAATGAGAACGAATCATTTGGTTGTGTAAGTCATTAGTTACAGGGTTCTTGAAAAGCATTGTCAATGTAGTTCAAGCCTGTTGACAAATGTCTTATTTATGACATTTTATTACCTTTAGATTTGTTTGTAGTTTTATTTGTCAAGTCCTGATTTGTTTCCTTGAGCATTTTAATAATTATATACCGGTTTGTGTTTCTAATCTAGATGCTGGTTTCATGGATCAAGAAGAACCTGCAATGGCAGTCAAGGAAAAGGTAGTCGTTAGACTCAATAGACACTTAATAGACACAAACACTGTTTGACATTCAGTGAAATTTTGTTTTGATCCAAGAGCAGCCCCAGTCTTTTTCTATAGCTGATAAACCTTATTATTTATTTGAAACCTCTCACCCCAAAAAGTGTGTACCACACACACACACATATATATATATATATATATATATATATATTAGGACCGGGACTTTAACGCGTTCATTTAGATTCATTAATTACACAAAAAATAACGCCTTACATTTTTTTAACACATTTTAATCGCACTTATTTTTGCACGGCGGAACGTTTCTCATTGGATGAGTTTCGGCGGACCGATTAACTGGAGCACGAGCACTAGCGTTTTAAAGCAGGGCCTCAAGTCTCACGCGTTCACCGTGAGACACACGCATTTCAGCCAGTTCACATGCTCTCACGCCACACCTTGTATTTCTCACGCTGAAAAGTAAGAGATAATTATAACTTGTATATACAATTAATAGACGAGGCACAAGCATACGATGTGCCAGCTTGCCAGTACGTTCGTTACTAGGCAACATGGGTGCGCACACGCACACACGGAGTGGAATTTGAAAGAGCAATAATGACGAATGCGGTAATCCATTCATTATTTATTTATGTGTATTACTTAATTTTATGATTCCTAAACAAGATCAGTCGCCTGTGATTGAAGACAGTGTGAGCTGCTGCTAGGAAATTTTGCTAAATTCGTACTAAATGATTTCTAAAGTTTCAGATTCTGCAATCTTATATGTGTACAGTATGCATGTAAGTTACATTAAGCTGGCTCAGTTGTTCGGTTGGCTCTTTTGGCACCAAATTTATTTGTTTTTTTTATTGGTCTCTTTTATCAGATTTACTAATTGTTATAATTCCTATTTGTGCTGATCATTTATAAACAATAAGTAAAATTAAACTTTAAACAAAGAATTGGGTGGGCCAGAGGGGCTGCTGTGCAAATATTTTGTGGCTCCTCCCCTATGGCAGATCAAACCTTACTCCAAACTTTTGCTAAAACTTGAGAGCCCTGTGTGTATATATCTGTGTGTGTGTGTGCGGGTTTATGTGGTTTAAACCCGCACACACACAAATTGTATAATGACATGGGTATGACATAGGTATTACAATATGAAGGTGATTTATGAGGATATTTTCAGTGTCCCCGTAATTCAAAAGTCTTAAAAAACATACTAAACGGTGTTTTGTTGAAAATCTAAAAATGCACACAGTTTTCTGTAAGGGGTAGGTTTAGGTGTAGGGTCAGTGTATGACAATACCACATACAGTCTGTATAGTATAAAAACCATTACGCCTATGGAGATTCCTCATAAATCACAAAAAACAACATGTGTGTGTGTGTAATTCTGTTTATATCTTGCAAGGTTTTCTTTGAATGCTGAGTTATAAACAGAATACTTTTTATTAGAAATTTCTTTTAATCCTGTGGCAGAAACAACCTTCCATAACAGATGCCTTATTGCTATTAAAAAACATGATTATTTCTGGATTAGTATGTATTATCACTGTATATAGTTATGTTATTGTGGTTTTAACAATGATTTTGCTGTTGAGCTCTGCATGAAACTCAAGCTCAAGAGAGATTAACCTAAAAAATGTTCATTCTTATTCCTCTACAAAGACGAGCAGCCCTGCAGGTCAAGGATGTGTCATGCACGAGGAAATAATGCTCCAGTTTAATAGCTAAGCACCTTCATAATATTAAGGATTATATCCTATTACATTGAAACTTTATGGTCAAAGCGGTGCTCGAAGAGAAAGGGGTCAAATCTATTTTGAAGAAGTGTTTGGCACCATGGGATGTCATTCTAGACAGAGAATCTGTCTCTTTATCTCTCTCGTCTGTCGCATTCATTTGAGAACTTTGCATTGCATTAATCTTAATGAAGCTCTACGTGGTCCGCATGTCACTGGTGCAGATACGAGGTGTCCTTGGCAGTGCGGGCAGCAGTCACTCACTTTATTATGCTAACTTTCCTCCATTGTGGCTCTTATCTGGAGATGGCCACTGATGCTCGGTGACCTTCCCTGAGTCCTAAATCAGATTGCAGGGAATAGCATAAAAAAAAAAATACTCACTAACCCCATCAGCTGAGAGAGCCGTGTTGTGTCTCTTCTGTTAAAGCATGCCAAGAGTCACCAAAATGAAATAAAGCTGTGAAATTACAAGATTTTCTGGGCAGCCAAAGGTTTGAGGAGTCCCTCAGAGCCTCCGTATCAAGGATCAGCAATTTCATCCGTTTTATGCTTGTCTTTAAACAAGTTTTTTAGCCTAAAATGAAAACTCTGTCATCATTTATTCACTCTCATGCAGTTGCAGACCCATGCAGTGAGAGGGAATTATGACCACAACTCTCCTTGGTAACCATCCGCTTACATTTATTCCGAAAATGAAGACAAGACACTATGGGTAAGAATGTTTTTTTAAGAAATTTGTTTTTGCTTTCAAGCTCTATTATATTATTATTATTATTATTATTATTATTATTATTATTATTATTATTATGTGATAATAATATATTATATATATATTGCCACATGAAACTCTCCACTAAATTATATTACATCAGTAAGATGATACTTATGCATTTCCTTTGTGTGTGTGTGTGTATAATTATATATATATATATATATATATATATATATATATATATTACAGTGCCCTCCACTAATATTGGCACCGTTGGCAAATATGAGCAAAGGTGGCTGTGAAAAAAAAAATCAGCATTGTTTATCTTTTTAATCTTTAATTTAAAAAAAATACAAAATTCTATCATTGAAGTAAAACAAAAATGGGGAGAAAAACTATACAATAGTTACAAAACTATACAAAACAATACAAAACTATATAACAATAGAAAAAGAGAAAGTCACTCTTGACTAAATGACTTTAGTAACTTTACTGACTAATACAATCATTTATATTTAATGCAAACAGTGAGTATTGTGCAGTAGTTTTACTTTTACATTCATTAATTAAAAGCAGAGATTAATTTGGCCTTGTGCAGCCATACATCAGTGGACTTTTCTCTTAAATTTATACTTTTAAACATTTATCTTATTCTTACCAATTAGAAAGGTGTTACTGTATTTTTTTTTAAGTGTGTAGGGCATTACTGTCTGGTATAAGTGTTTGGAACTCAGTGAAGGGAATGACTGATCAAATGTTACCTTGACAACGCTACACGTGCATGCTTCATTCAGACAAAGTTGTTGCAAATAAATATTTCTTTTGATACTCGTGTATTATTTACTATTCAACTTTTCAGACCAAACTTGCCTAAACTTACACTACACTTAAATCATATTTCTATCACTGACAAAAAGTTTTTTTTTTTTATTAAACTACTGTACATAAAGATAAAGACAATTTCGTATGTGAAGTCAAAATCAACCCCATCTTTGCTTTTTTGACCCCTGCTTTATAGGTTAGTAGGAGTTTTTTTTTAAGGAGGGGGCACAATAATACTATTCTGCTTAGGGCACCCATTTGGCCAGGAGCCCTGGTAAAGTTTCACTGAACTCGGGCTTGAGTTCGACTGGGCCCATTTTGGACTCGGACTTGACTGGTAGGGTTGGGTCCCGAAACCCGGTAACATTATAGCACCGGTACCGAAGTAACCGGTATGTACTGAACCGAATCAAAATGCGGATTTCGGTGCCTCATTTCGGTTCCGTGCCTAAACGACAAACCCAATAGATCTATGGCATTAAATCTATGGCATGCAGTAAATGATTTCCGCGAGAGGAAAACGGATCTATATGCGAAGAAACAGGAGCCTGCGAGCCCATTTCAAACCCTCGCGTGCGCATATGTCATCTGTTTTTATTTGCATATTGAAATGAATAGTTCTGTATCCCTCTGTGTTGTTTTTAGTTGTTCTGTTTGGTTGATAACAAGCCTTTAAATCTCATTTATAATAAATATGATAATAAATCAAGAACAAGGAATTTACAGCTGTATTTATAACTGCTTACTATTAATGTTGGAACAATGCTTTATAAAGAATGAACGGACTGTTTAATGCTTAACTAATGGTTCATAGTGTGCAGTTATTATAAAGTGTTACCATTTTTATTTTATAAGTATCAATTCAGGCACCATTTAGGCACCGGGATTATTTTAAAAGTATCAATTTGGCACCGGTATCGGCAAAACCCTAAACGATACCCAACACTATCAACTGGACTTGGACTCGACTCGGAATCTAATAAGGTGGACTCGAACCAAACACAACCGAACACACCTCTGTTTATAAGTTTGCACTAGTAACCAATAGCTTGAATTAAAAACAAGCATACACTGCAAAAAAAAAAATATGTGAAAAAACCAACAACAAAAAAAGCAATACTTTGACTATACTTTACAATATCAATAATATTTGTACATGATCCCTATTGACAGACTGTTCCTTGTTCCATGAACTTAAATTGTGATCTTAAAAATATTTCAGTATTTCTGAAAATCCCACAAAACTCTCAAAGAAAATGTTCACTTTCACACATACACACATGTCCTCTATAGAGGACAAAATGAATTGCAGGTCCCAGGGGGATTATGGGTTCCTCTTGAGGCTCTTTGAAAAGCAGATGACTTGATATGAGGAAAGCGAAAATGAGAATAGAAGAGGACATTGAGTCAGATGTTGCGCAGGTACAGTATTTGCACTGAGGCTTTATTGTTATATCTGTGATGGATCAGCAGAAGAGCACTTGCCCCGTGTCACGTTTGCCCGCTGTGTGCTAGTGCAGTAAGGAGCAAGACGCCCTCATACTCTCGGTTTACAAAGCTCTGCTAATGTCTGTTGGACAAAATGTGACAACGGACTCTTTGAAGAGCTGTGAAGAGCGTAAATGCCAAAGCCTTTTCCCCAGCTAATGTGAGCACATGGGGAGCCGTACGGCCATCTGTCATTTGGATGCCGTGCACTAGCGGTTTGAAATTTGCTTTGACAACAAGTTTGAAGAGGCATGGGTGATATTCAAAGCAAGTGAAAGTCAATTGTGAAAAATATAATTGAGTTTGCATTGAAGGGAGGTGAATACATTGAGATTAGTGGATAAGATTTAGTTGAAGGAATTGTTTACCCCAAAATGAAAATCGAAAATTTACTCCGAGCGTGCATGTTTCTTCAGTGGAACAGATTTAATTCTGACAGCACCCATTCACTAAAATTAGTGGCTTGGTCAGTGAATTTTTATGTGTATTTCCTGTACTGGTTTATTTTCTTTTGAAACAGGAAACTGAGGTGGCATATCAAGGCCAATAGACTTTTTTGTTTACTTTGCAACCATGAAGTATTTGCTATTCAATGGCAGTCAATATCATTCTTGTTTTTAGATTTGACTCATGTTCCTGCTGGTACTGTAGCGGTTGGAAATACTGACACATCTTACTGCGAAGTGACTTATAGCGCATGAGCAAAATAAGGAATTTGTCACAGAGACAACAATATTTACTGTGAACGATGTCACATTTATTAGAACGGAGGAGAAGGGTTTTTTTTTTTTGCATGCAAGTTTGGTTTAGGTTGGGGAGTTAAGGTGGCAGTAGAAAAGAAAAAAAACTTCTTGAGTTTGGTAAAGTAGTAGTTTTTGTATTATTACTCGATTAATCGAATTTTGAGGAATCTTGGTCGAGAATCCTTTTGCAGAAATGACTGCTTCAATGCGGGGTGGCATGGAGGCAATCAGCCTGTGGCACTGCTTAGGTGTTCTGGAGGCCCAGGATGCTTCGATAGCGGCCTTAAGCTCATCCAGAGTGTTGGGTCTTGTGTCTCTCAAATTTCTCTTCACAATATCCCACAGATTCTCTATGGGGTTCAGGTCAGGAGAGTTGAGCACAGTAATACCATGGTCAGT
>JAUYWG010000066.1:15370349-15384270 GCA_034779775.1 Enteromius afrohamiltoni | reverse complement strand
AAGAGCTAATTATTCTAAATATTGGTATAAAAATTTATTACCAAAATGTAAATGAATGAATGGACAAATAAACGTAAACCTTAATACTTTAATATAAAATAATACTATTGAATAAATAGCTTTGTTTTATATTATTATATATTTGTATATACAGGAGGGAGAGTACATGATAACGGAATTCCTTTAATTTCTGAATGACGTCATGAATTTCTCAACCCTCCCCTCCAAGCACTCGACTCCATTCTGCTAAGTATAGCCCACTCTTCACAATGCAATCCAATCAAATCAGATCAAATCCGTAATGCATCAAATCCCTCTGTTAAATGTTCAGTAGTGACCCCTGTAGCATTAACACCTCAATAATGCGGTATTATAATGTGCCACTTTTTGGCTTTCTTGCGTGTTTTTCTCCTTCAGCACAAACAATACACATTTGTGAAGCAGTATTGTGTTTGCTTAGACACACACCTGTTAGTGTGCGTGTGCGGCGCAGTAATGATATCGGCTGCGCAGGGCTAGATTGATGGGTCTGCTGGATGGGCTGCACACTCTAAAGTGCCCCTGGGGGAGCCAATAGATAAATCAGTTTAAGCCCTGGACCCCATTTAAAAAGGCTTTGGCAGGTTAATGCGATATCCACTCCAATACATTACAGCAGCCTCTCATTCAGGTAAATAGGCACTTACTCTGGCCTGACCCACACTCTCTGCTATCCAATTGTGTTTATTTCATTAGCTCATCCGTACAGAGTTTCCAATGACACAGGATTTCAATTGATCCTGGGCTGAAGATGATGGCTGGCATCAGGTGGCTGTGATGTGTTTAGGAAGTAGAAGGTGTCTGGTGTTGCTATGACTTATGGGTGGCGCTCCTATGGCTTTGTGGTGGGGTAGATGGGTTCGGATTGGAGCGCTCTGTAGGTCTGGATTTATCGTGGCATTCCTGTGGGTGATTGTCCAGTGTTCAAGCACTATTTACAAGTTTAATCACTGCTATGTTGACCTTTAGCGTCTAGCTAGACAACATTTTTAGTTATTATTGTTTTTTTTAGGCCAGTATTGGATGTTATTTTTGTTTGCTTGTTTCCAAGTAACATATTATTAAAATTCTATCAGAATGACTCACCCTCATGTCGTTCCAAACCATAAAACCTTCGTTCATCTTCAGAACACGAATGAAGATATGTTTTATGATATCAGAGAGCCATCTGACCCTCCATAGAAAGCAACACAACTGAAATGATTCCAGATCCAATAGTATAAAACATCAGTAAAACTACTTAAAAAAAAAAAGTAGTTTTGCGACGCTATGAGAAGATTTATTTATTTATATTTTGCACAAAAATAACGTAATTTACTCAACCATTCTTTACCCCTGACTTATGCCTTCTGCCATTTATGAGAGTATCACAAGGCATATGCATGCTTTAACATATTTGACATAACCAGCCTTGTTTACATCTGAGGGATATAAACATAATATGGTATATAATATGGTTGTTTACGCTTAGTGGAAAGTGTTCGCATGTGTTGTTATACTCTCTAAATCTGCGGAAGACGTATGTCACGGGAAAAGAAGTAATTTTTGTTTTCTTTGCGCAAAAAAATTATATTTAATACAGCTTGCACAACTATAATTATACTGTCTTTGAAATAAAGTAAAAGTACCGTCTATTGCTGAATGACATCTAAAATATACTTAAATATAATGTAATGAAACTTGAATGTAATTGCACAGTTTTAACAATAAAGTTTAGCACATGTATTGTAATAATTTTAACTGTAATTGTGTATTATTATTAGTAGTAGTAGTAGTAGTAGTAGTATGCAATTTACATGTGCTTAAATATGTTTGTCAACACATCAGAATAAGTCCACTTCACTAAAGCATAACAGAAGATTTTAAAACATTAACATTAAAAGTGTGTTTAAGCGTGTAAAGAATGTGTCTTTTTAAGTGCATTTAAGTGCCTTGTATTTCATTGATGTTATATTATGAGGTTATGTAACATTTGAATGATTAAAAAAAATAGTGAGTAAAAAAAAAAAAAAATCATACAATTTCCTATAGAAAACCCTAACTTGTTAAATTTCCTTTACTCACATGAGTGGAACATTTAGCATTATAAATGATTTCCTCCAGAGATGGAAAAATTCCTCACATGAAGTCACTGAAATGAAAATATGAGGAAGAAAATGACGATGTTGTGACGCTTTTGTGACGGGTGCAGTTTGACGGAGAAACTTGCTCAAGTCATGTGGTTCTGTGAGTCACCATAATAGCCTGCACGGTTTGTCACACATGTGCAAGGGAAAACTGCTAAATAATTGCTCTGTCACAGTTGTGATGAAGCGGACTAATATTTGGAACAATTCTAAACTTTCACAGAGTTCGACACCGCTGTTTCATTATTTTAGCTAATAAAAGGACAGTAAACAGAAATGTGAACTCACACATACAGAGTCTGGACTCTGAACTCATAAGTCCAGTGCTCGCCCAAGCTCTGAATATATATTGAATATTTGAATATTGCAGGCACTCGTTTGCATTCAAATGAGTTCTGCTTGTCTGGGTGATGGACAATTTCAACTTGACCCCTGTCTCTTTGTATGCAACCTACATTTTACTGTCAAAAGTGTCTCATTGTCTTCAGCTCATTTTTGTGTTTACCTCTGGCAACCCCACATTTCTCAGTGTCTCGAAAGTATGGATTTTGTCTGTAAACATTGTATTTCATACCCCAGTCACACTATTGTCTGGGTGAAGTCATCTCCTTCTATTGTTTAAAACCTTCATTCAGAAACCGTTGAGGTAAAGAGTGAAAAATCTGCCTTTGTTAGAAAATATGTTCCAAATAAGAAATCTGAGAGTCACAGACATTGGAGGTGTTCATCTGATGCACTATAAAAAAAAGATTTTTTCAGCGTTGTAAATAAAACAAAATTATTGGAGTACATTTTACATGAACTCTTCATCCTAAGGCGTTACAATATTATCTGAGCTTCTATGACATGAGGTACAAAACTAATATAACAACACCAAGAAACACTTAGTATTTATATGTATGCATCTATGACTAAATTAAACAGTCTACTCAGAAAACTCACAGCAAACAGTATGAATTTGCACATTTACATCCAGACCCTGGCGGATTCAACAGGCACAGCGACGCAATGCAGTCAGCGGATTAATTTGGTGACTGCTAGTCTATGACAGGCTCCATAACCCGTGTGTGTGTGTGTTTGTCCAACTGAAGCCTCTCCAAATGACTTCACCAATCACTTGTGAGAGCAGAGTGTATTTGAAAGCAATTGGCTTCTTAAATGAGAAATATAAAGATACCAATATTATGCATGCAGTTATTTTGGACTCTCAGAGGGCCACTAAAGAAGTAATTCCCCTCGGATGGAGATACCCGGTAACTAATATGAATGCAAATTGGATTAAACGCCTGCATTAGTGTCTGATAAACAATTTACGTTGCCACGTGCTCAGAAGGGATGCAACGTTTTAACTCTCGTTGTGATCTAATTCACTTCTATGTACGTTTAGTATTAAAGACTTATTATTTAACATATTGTATGAATGCTTTAATGCATTCTTAAAGAATTGATTCTTCACAGAAAAATACAGCTCACGCAGGTAGTTTTTTTTCTTTATTTTAAAAGAGCACAAAATTTCTTGATATTTTGAGTGTACACAAATAAAAGTAGACCCTTTACAGCAATGTCCACCAAACAAACAAACTCAACCCACATTGTATTTGGTCCGGAGCAAAGCAAGTGAGCAGACGACTGCGAATACACCCTTAAGGCCCCGACATACTTCAAACGAATGGTATACTGTTTCCTAACATTCAGACACCCTCGCGCTGCCGGAGGCAGGGTGTAGATTAATGTAAACATCCCTCGCGATGCTCGCACATAGCCTACACATTTGATAAAAAACAAAAAGGTGCTTTGACAGAAAAACAGCAGCAGCATGGTGTAATATTTATTTACTCGCTACCTTTCCTTTCATTCTTTACATGGCTTTGGAAAACTTGTATCTTGTGTTTCTCAATGTTGCTTTTTGCATAACTCTAGGTCGTTGACACAAGCTTCTTTGTAATTTTTCTTTTGCTGAACTTTTAAAATCTCTCCGCGAGCCATCATATAGGTACGGATATGTCTGTGGCAGCTCAGCAATGTTTATAGTGACTTGGAGATGCTGCTTTCTTGCTTGACCTTAGCTGAATGAGAAACGAACCGGGAAAAAAAAATCCTGCATCCTGTTTCAGAATACACCCACCTATTGCGTAACCACCATGGACAAATGGTAGCTTAAATCAGATCATTGCGCTTTTTGGAAAAAAAAATAGCTTTGTAAAAATAACATTGTGTTTTTTAACCTTATAGTACATTGAAGACATTGCGTTACACGATATATAATGGGTTTTTTTTTTAGCATTGTCATAAAGGCTTTTATGTTGCTGTATAACACTTTACTTTATCTTTTCACAAATTATAGTAACCATGGCCGCAGTATATTTTAATTTGTATTCAGACCAAAAAACTGACTGTAAATTCTAATTGAATGAGGCAGTTTTTAAAAAGTTTTTGGCGGCTTTAAACAATGGTGTATTGTTACCAGTGTTGTGGAAAGTTACATTTAAAAGTAATGCGTTACAATATAGTGTTACTCGATAAAAAGTAAGTAATTGCAATACTTAGTTTTTAGTTTTTATGGAACATAATGCATTGTTACTGTTACAAAAGTGACTAAGACTGAAGGAAATGCCTCTTCACCTCACTCCATAACCCACATATTTTCTTATAAATGTAAAAGTAATGCATTACTTTTTTAGTTACTTGAAAAATTAATCTGATTATCTAACTTGGTTTACTTATAATGTGTTAACACTATATTGAACATTGCTTTATGCACTTCTTTATAGTTGCTATTCATTGTATTATGTGACTTATATGTCCCTTAAATTCTTTCAGTATAAAGTATAACAGAAAATTGTTTTAATATGTAAGAAGTCTCAAGAACTACATGTCAACATCTATTCAGTATCCAGCACTGTAGAGTCACCAAATAGGTCATTTCAACTTAGATGGCTTAAAGGTGTACAGTTCCAGCAACATTCAGCTGTTTAATTTACTTCTATGGCTCAATTACGACCTCACTGTTGCAAGAGACCTCAGCTAGGCTTGCAAGTGGTCTTTAGTGCAAAAAAACGTTGTAAAAGTGCAGCGCATTACCTTTAAAGGTTAAGAAGCAATTGTGTGTCTCTGATGAGTGTTTAGTGGTAGCGTACTGCTAGTGGGGTGCAGCGTCTACAGGACGTGACGTGCTATTATGACAGCCTTTCAGCTGCAATGTGAAACACGAGTGGTAGTTTCTAAAACACACACAGCATTTCAGCGAAGCTCGAGGTAAAACTGCTCTCAATGTGCCAGACTCACGCTGCGATGTCATCACACATTTAGTGTTGCGATTGTAAAAAGTTGAGTTTAGTAACTCGGAGACTCACCCGGAGTCGTCGCCTGTCAGAAACGCCTTCGTTTTGGCTCTCGGCTCGGCCTGTCAAGGTGCACGCGAATCACAGTGTTGTTTATTCCCTTTGATTTGTCGCAGATGTATGCAGCGCTGTTGACACGAGATTCCCTTGTTATTTTACGTTCGACATCCTCCCCCCAAGTATATCTCTCCCCTGTTCTCATTCGAGCAATTCAGTTGACTCTTGCATCTTAAAGCGTATGAAGAGTCTTTAGAAGTGTAGCGCTACATGATCATCAGAGATGGTCGTTATGACAATGTTCCAGTTGTCGTTAGCACTTCTGCTCACTCCATGATACTGATCAAACCCAGCAAAGTGAAGCTTTAGTTTCCTTCTCACCAGTACATGAATACTTGCACAAAGTTAATTAGGCCTCAGACTCAACGTGTCCGCAGAGTTTTTAGAGGCTTTTTGACAGGTCTGTTAAAGGACAGCAATAAAGAGACTAATGTTTTCCGGTAATGTTAGATGTAATTTATCTCAGCCGTGCACGGGCTGCTTGGATGAGCCAAAATAATATGAAGATGAAGAGAAGTGTGCAGGCGACACATTTGCATGTTTTAGAGACAAATGGAGCTGTGGTGCAAATAAACTATTACCCTTTTGTCCCTGTAATCAGGGCCACATTAATCAGGGCTGTAACTTATTTCACAGACTGTGTAAAAACCGAATCCCTACAATGTGAAATTAAACTATAAACTGAGGGTAATGTTAACAAGACAACAGTGTGCTAAAAACAAAAAGATTTTTTCTTTGACTTTTGGATAGTTTCGCTTAACGACAGCAAGGTCAAAACGATATACTGTTATCTGGGAAAACAAATAAAAACACTGTATTATTCCTGCCAGACCAGTAGATGGTGATGTCACTTTGTAAGGAAACACATTCTTATAGAATGTACACGTAATACGCATGTCATCGTTTTTCGCAAAATCACGATTTTTGGAACTTCGTTTTTTTATTTTTTTCAAAAATTGCACATTGTTGTTT
The DNA here is from genome assembly GCA_034779775.1 of Enteromius afrohamiltoni. Lineage (NCBI taxonomy): Eukaryota > Metazoa > Chordata > Actinopteri > Cypriniformes > Cyprinidae > Enteromius > Enteromius afrohamiltoni. The sequence goes on along the minus strand of JAUYWG010000066.1, from coordinate 15,377,735 downwards.
AAACGAATGGACAAAATATATTACACATTTTCTGTTTTTAGTAGATTCTGTATTGTCGGGTAAACATGCCTTGAGCATGGAGTTTGGAGTGGGATCTGTTTGTCCAACCAGTGGACAACATGGGAGTGTTTGGGAAATAGGTGGAAGTTCCGGAAGCAATTCCGCAAAGACACTTCACCTTTCATGCCAAAAACAACAAGAACATTTTTCATTTTCATGTGTTTGCATTTTCAGATTTTCATTTTCTTGCCTATGTTGTTCCTTTTTTGTAGTTACCTTTTATTCTCACCTGCGTTCTTGTTTAGTATTATCTGCTGTGTATTAATTCCCCCTAAAACAGTCATCAATCAATGTTTGAAAGATACTTTTTTGTTACAGACTGTAATACTGTAAAATATTATTACAATCAAAACAATTAAAGTTTCAATTTATTTAAAAATGTAATTAATTCCTGTGAAGAAGCTTCATAATCATTTTAATATGCTGACTTGATGCTCAAACTAAGTTCTTATTTTTAACTATTTTGAAAGTAGTTGCGGTGCTTCAAAAGAAATGTGATTGTAATTTAATTGTCATACAAAGATAGTTTTAATTGCCATAAATAATATCACATTGAGCATTCAATATGAAAACAAAACGTTGCCTCTTTTTTTTTTTTTTTTTTTTTTTTTTTTTGGAAGACAAAATGTAGATCTGACATGTCTCTTTGAGTCTTATTTTTTACTATGAATTTCCTCATTTTACTTTATGTGTGATTATCAATCAACTTTATTCTGATTTCTGTCAGTAAGAGGGTTAGGCCATTTTATAGTGTAAATTGGTGTCATAATTATGTAAAGATGCAGCAGTGCTGTTTCTCAAGAGTAATTACCTGCTCTGAACTGATTGATGTGTCTCTTATTGAATGGCTCAAGTGTGTGTGCTTTACTGCTGGAGGAGAGCGTTTTTATAAGCGGTTTGTGTGATGAGAGTGTTTCAGTAATGAGCTCCCGTGGGACTCTCACCAGGTAATTACAGTCTCTATGAGATATTAAACTGTTTCCTGTGTCTTTTTGTTGGGCTTTAATTGCATGCAACAAGTAAGGCGAGTCTTTTCATTCTCTTCCATGGCACAAATGAATGTAACTCGCATCATGTCTGTAAAAGAATTGTTTTATATGATAAATAGCTTCGCATAAGGGAATTTAAAGAGATGTCATGGAGAGCTGAAAGACTTCATGTTCTATTGAAATTGATCGCTGAGGTTTGTTTCATGTTGAGGATCTGTGTTGATGTGTTGGGGGAGTCACACTGGTTCTGCACTATTCTTGTTTGAATTGATTTTTGAAAATATTCATTTGAACTGTTAGCACCCTAGACTAGATAATTTTAAAAAAGAACCTAAACTAGATCATTTAAAATAGTGTCCATCATCAGTGTTTTAATACATATTTATATATATCAATGCTTTCATGAAACATTTGTGTTTGCTGACAAAATATTTGCAAAAGTATTGGGAAACGTCTTGGTTGCATTTGTAACCCACGTTCCCTGATGGAGAGAATGGAGATGTTATGTTGTGACGACAGACCTGGGGTCTTGCTTGGAGCCCGGATTTGCTCTGATTAAGGCTAGTGGAATTTGCATCCTGCGCCACTCCCCTGCCGTATGGGTATAAACAGGCGGCAGGTGCAACCACAAGGTTTTGCTGAGGAGTCAAGAACTAGTCCTTGGCCCTCAGCGATGGTTCGAGGTTGTGGCAGGGGGACATAACATCTCTGTTCCCTCCATCAGGGAACGAGGGTTACATTCATAACCAAGACGTTCACTGTCTGTCCGTGATGACATACTGGGGTCCAGTGGAAAGCGCCACAACCAACAGCATGCAAATGTTTGGCAAGCCTCTGCATCTCAGCAAATGCTATGCAAGGTTGCTTACCTTCGCACCCACAGGCGAGTGGTGAGATGGTGAGTACATCACTACTGAAGAAGCCAAGCCATTGTTCCTGACATAGAGATAGCCTCTAAGAAAGGGATTTAACCCTCTGGGCCCTGAGGGTGTTTTGGGGGTCTGGAGAAGTTCTGACATGGCCTGACATTTGTAGTTTTTTCAATTGCTTAAAAACATATAAGTAGCTAAAGTCTAATAACACTGTAAAGAGCACAAACTTGGGTACAATAATGTAAGTAACATTTATGGACATTATTTTGTTTTTGAGAAAGAAGCATCTATGCATGGTCAGTGAAAAACTAAAATTTTGAAGTCACTGAAATAAGGCCATGAAACACATACAGAACATTTGTTCACAAGACTTTTGAGAACTGGGCTGGTGGACTAGTGTTTGTGCTTTAAAATGATATGAAAATGATCGTGTTTACTTGCTCACAGAAAACTATATAGTGATTAACATTTTTTAAGTCATTTTTTGAGTGTAAAGGGTCTATGCGAGAAGGCGTGAACTATCATTACTAATGCAGTGATTCACACCTGAGGCCTGCATAATGAGCCACAGACAGGTATGTGACTGAGAGTGGAGAGTTACAAGAAAGAATCTGAGGACAAAATAAGTTTATATATTTTCAGTATTTGTTCAGTATTCACAAAAAAAAACCTTGAGATTCACTTGCAAGTTCAGTTAAACAATCAAAGTTACAAAGCATTACTGCAGAAAATATAACTGTTATCACAAATAACACATAAATTACGTGTTAAAATATAAAAGTCTAAGAATAGTGCAAAAAAAAAACAACAACAACTGTGATCAGGAAGATAATACAGGGTGTAAGGATTATTAAGTCTACTCTCAACCTACAAATTACTATTCTCTCACATAGTGCTAAGAAAATGTGCAGGGACTGAGGAAAGAGGGGACACAGATGAACATGTATAGTGCTGTGGATTTTACACATGAAACAAGGCACGGTGTATTCAGTGGTGTATCAGTCAGATATTATAGTTTGGGGAAAACAAGCCAGTAAATTTGTTCAAGTTTATGCCACAATACCAAGCTAACTAATAAAAAAAATAGCCATTAATCGCTTATTATAATGATCACTCCCTGGCTTGCATTCTGAGTCTGCATTTTTCTTGTCTTAGGTAATCCAAAGCTTATTCCAGAGAGTCTTCTTGAGGTATTTTTTTTATCACAGCGCTTCTTTTTCTGTAGTGAATTTGGTCTTATTTGTCTCAGCACGAAGCGTACAGTATCCAGGATGAACTTCAGGTAAACTCTCGCTGCTTTGTTTGCGCTGATGTGGGTGTGTACATGGCACGCACTTCGCGTGGATGATTATCATATCTATTGTGCTCGCAGCACGGGGGCGTGGTCGCATTAAAAGATAATGAAGGAGACGCGAAATGTTGGACATTGCTGAAGAAAGGGCGCTACGGCTACCCGAAGGGAAGTTATATGTGGAAACACTGATAAGGACTGACTCAGGCCTGGGGCAGTGCTACATACAAACTAGGTCTCTGAGGCAGGTCCCACCCACGGAGGGGGGGAGCAACTGACAGCAGAGACAGACAGAGTGGTCTGCCAAGGGAAGACATGAGTTCACCCACAGGGAAACCTTACTGAGGAAGAATACAGAACTTTTGAAGCTCCGGGTGCAGTCCCTGTAAAAGCATATCCATAACACAAGGCACATTTCACTTACCAAAAATGCTTGGAGGTCCCCTACCCTCTTGATGTGAGAGCACTCAAGTTTGCGGGTGCCATGCCCCTGAGAGAGGAGGTCCCTACTAAGCTGTGCATCGATGCATCTGTGCCCCTCGGTCAGGGAGTAATACAGCTGGCAGTGAGAGGACTCGCGGGAAGTGAACAGGTCCCCCGAATCGACTCCAGATCAGATCGCCATACGCCGGGAAGCATGAGCTGTCGTGAGAGCACGTCAGCCGCACGATTGAGCTCTCCCAGAAAATGGACGACATGTTTGAACATTTGAACTGCTACTGCCTCCAGAGGAGGAGATGGCGGGCGAACAGCTCTAGGCAACTGATATGCCAAAGCAGACGAGGCCCTGTCCAGAGCCCCTAGGCTGCCTGCCTGTTGCACACCAGCCCGTACTGGAGGCATCTGTCATGATGACAACACGCCAAGACACTTGTCCTAGGGTCACCCCGACCCATACGAATGTAAGATCTGTCCAGGGACAGAATGTGCGGCGGCATGCCGGAATGATTGTCACCTTGAGTGTCCCACGGCGCCATGCCCATCTCGGGACACGGGAGTGGTCTTAAATGGAGCATGCCCCAGGAGCCTCTGAAAGTGTTTCAGTGGCACAACCGTCCTGTCTCTGAGGGAACGTGGCGGAGTTGATGTAGACGCAGAAGGGGGCGCCCGCGGCTACGGGCTGGGGCCCACAGCAGAACGGTGGCAGCTGGAGGGTCACGCTGGGGCAGGATGTGTTGGATTGCCTCAGTCTGCCATTGTACTGTCGAAGAGCCCAGCCTGAGAGATCGGGGCATCAGGAAAGCGATCTTTCTCAATGTCCGTCATTTCTGCCAAGTTGAGCCACAGATGGCGCTCCTGGGCCACAATACATTGCCTTCCTGAGGGACCGTGCCGTGACCTTCGTCACCCGGAGAACGAAGTCTGAAGGGGAGACGTGGACGATTCCTCCAAGTGGCGGCATGCACACCTCCAGCCCGATGCTTGCAGCAGCACGGGAAAGCATGGCCATCATCTCTCAGTCAGAGTCATTCTCTTTATCAGAGTGAATCCGGGCTCCGAGCAAGACCCCAGTCTGTTGTCACGACATAACTCGTAGTGACGGACAGACAGGGAACTGAATTCCATTGCTGAACAGCTGAGTAACTTAAGAAGCAAGAATGTTCATTTCATGCTGACTTGACAGTATATTGCATTTCATTTGCTAAAACTTAATTTTAGATAGTAACAGATACGAAGAGTAAGAAAAATTAAACAGAATAGTAACATGAATTTAGTGTATAATTGATCTGTTGTTGAAATTTTGAATGTGTATTTGTGTATTTCAGGTCTCGTCAGATCAGGTGGAGGACATAAATTTATCTGTAACACTTGAGGACATGATGCACAGTGACTCCAGTCGCAATGCGAGTCCCAGCGATGGCACTGAACTCAGCAGCAGCGACCTGCTTTCCTTAAAGAGTGACACCCTATCTCTGCTCAGTGAAGCGGCTATCTCATGCAAAGTTAGTAAACACACACACATACAATGTTTTTTTTATTCTATGGCAGGTTCACACTGTGTGATTTTCAAAGTCGTCGGTTCGCTGCTCTTCTCACACTGTGAGACTGTCTGGGGTACAGTCTAGTTGCTGCTGTGTGCACAGTACACGATGTGTGCATCTGATTTGTCAGTCCAGATCAATACGAAGTAACATCAGATGAATGAAAATGCAAATTGATCTGACAGCAGGTGGCGCTTATGGAAAAGCAGAAATACAGTTTTGTTAAATGGTATTTACATTTTCAAGCACCACTTTATGTTTTTCAATGAACAACAAACACAAGAGTTATTATGACTTTCCTTTGCCCTGTCTCGTGCTCTCGCATTGGCTGTAGGTTGTCACACTGTTTGATTTTTAATAGTCTTTTATGATTGTTGCTTGACTATTCGAACATGATGAAAGTGTCACCAAATGAGATCTCAGTTTTCAATTAATAACAGACTTAATGACAACTGACAGTGAAGATACGTTAAAAAACTTGGCTACGACGTGTGTAGACTACAATGAAGACAAATATTGACTCATAGGCTGTGATGCTCGTTACTATAGAAAATAAAATGGCATCATCAGCATGTGCTAGTGGTAATCAAAAAGAGCACGATAAATCGATACATCGATAAAACAATAAATAGTTTTTATGTGAAATATTACTTTGAAAGAAGTGGAAGTGCAAAGAGGAAAAGAGCGTGAGGTAACCAGTTTTACATTTTTGCACCATGTTACATTGATTTCATGTCACATTTTTATTGGTTGGTCAGTAAACATGAAATGTAGCCGCAAACACACTGTGTGGTGATGATGTTGTATTGTAGGCTATCTTTGGTCGCAGGATTGCAACAATAGTGGTCTTTGAACGTCTCGACACAGGACAACCGATTATGAGCCAAGATGACTGAAATCGGCAAATTGAAAATTGTGCAGTGTGTCTTGGGCTTTTGGATTTTCAACATTGATCTCAGACAACCAAAACTTGGCCAAAATGCAAGCGCAGTGTGAGCTTTAGGTTGCATCTTTAACTCTCTGTGAATGAGCATCGATGTATGAGCATCAATTTGCCTCTGATATCAGGCATTTGTCAGCAATTTCCACAAAACTGTGGCTAAAATCCTGCAGTGTGAACCTGTCAATAAACTGATTTCTTCTGCCAACCTAGCAGCAGCACACTAATAATCACTCTGAATAACTTACCAACAGCATAACAACAACTTAAGAAACCTTGCAACTCCTAAAAAGCCTCAAACAACATTTTATCATTTGCAAGTTTTTAATCGTCAAGCACAAATTAAGAAATTAACAATCCAGGTCTCTTTAGTAGCTCTGAGTTTCAATTGATCGAACAGCATATGCTCATCATTACATACTCAAGTGCATATCTGGCCTTGGCTCATCATGTTTTCTCAGCTTGTCTTTTGTAATCCTCTTAGAGGCTCCTGCTTGTCCTGGCTCAGTGAATGTCTTAGTTGTACAGTGAGGTTGGTCACCCTGCTGATGAGGTCAGCCCGGCCTGCCCTCCTGTGTCAGATCTTAGCACATTTTTAGACCTCTTGATTTGGGTTGACATACACAGCAGGTTAAAGGTTTGTTTGTTGCCTTCTATGGTGTCACACACTCTCACTGAGTGATCTGAGTTCAATATGAGTTTATTTCTTAAAACTAATTCATGGCATAACATATGTTATCATTGAAAATAAATTGTATTATGTGTTTTATTTTGCATTTTGTAATTACCATTAATGTCAATTTAATCAAATTTTGCATCCGATTAGTCTGATCAGACCAATAAGAAATACCTTTCCTTTGTAATTTCAAACCTGTTACTGATTGTATAGTAAATTATCTAGTATTAAAAAGTCTTAGTCGGCATGCGTAAACATTTTGACAGTTTATTAGTATTTATAAAGCATGTTTCGCATTACCATATTCCACATCATTGCATCCCCAATACCTAAACTGCAGCAAATTGGAAGTTTATTAAGGCAAAAGTCGCAGTTAATGGTTTATTAATGGCGAGAAATGGACCTTAAAATAAAGTGTGACACATTTTTAATAAACGCATTATAGACTCATAATGAAGTGAACTGTAAAAAAGTGAGTGAAGTGACTTGTTACCAGGTTTGGTGACCCATACTTGGAATTTGTGCTCTGCATTTAACCCATCCAATGTGCACACACACACAGCAGTGAGAAGTGAA
>JAUYWG010000066.1:15340314-15351929 GCA_034779775.1 Enteromius afrohamiltoni | reverse complement strand
TATATATATATATATATAGTGTCCCCACAAAAAGTCTTTTTTTTCTACTTTTTTTCAAATGGTTATATTTTTTTTATTATTTTAATTTTTTTATTGTTGTTCTTTACTAATTGTTATAGAAGATGTTGCAGTCCATGAAAAAATATAATTTATTTTAAAAGTGTCTAAAATAGCAAAAAATCATGATTTACCCTTTCAGTCGAATCACTTCGACGTTACATATGGGAACTTGCCAGAGAGACCAACTGCCTTTGAGCTTCAAATAAAAGGTCAATGAATATTGGAATGCACTGATTGCATTGAGGTGCACCTCATCACCATGTGAGTATAAGAGGGCACAAGCTTTTCACTCCGGAGCCTTCGCCGTTTCTGAGCTGGAGACCCCCTCGGCTTTAGTTTTGAAGTTGGAGTGGAGCGTCATTGAAAAAAAAGTTCCTGCGATCGCCTGCTCTCTTGCCTGCCAGCGTTCACTGGGTGGCTGTCAGCGGATCCTGCGGACTGGTGGCCTTTTTTGCAATCCAACTAGCATAGACCTACAGAGTTGTCGCGAAAGGTCTTCCCTGGGTAATCCAGGAGGAAAGACCAATTTCTTGTGGTTGGTGAAGTGGAATGTCGATCTGACCGCCCGTTTTTGGGTTCGGGAGTTTCCCCACCTCGTCGAATAGACACGATCGCTGCCTCACGTGTCTGGGCCAAGAACACACTAAGGCGTCTTTCGTGGATGTCCTGAAGGTCTTTCATCTTTCCATGGCCACGTTGAGGTCCCGCCTCTCATTCGCAAGAGGTGATGAGGATTGTTCTTCGGGGGGCGACGACATCTCCGTCCCCACTCCCGGAGGAGGGCCAGGAGCTTCTGTGCACTCAATTGCTGATGGCCCACGGGTCGGCGGTACCCACATTCACACAGAAAGAGCAATTTCTCATGGAGGTTCCCATCTGGCACGGCAGTCAACGTTCCCTTGATTCCCGGATCTATGGGCTTTGAATTGGTCCCTTCTCAGGCTGCCATTCAAAATGCTCACCCCTGGCTCACATGCATTAGGAGCCAGGATTGGTTCACAGCCATCGACCTGAAGGACGCATACTTTCATGTCTCGATCTTGCCTCAACGCAGACCCCTTCTGCGGTTTGCGTACGAAGGTTGAACATATCGGTACAAGGTTGCGGAGGGTGTGCTCATTTGGTTACACGATCGAGTCCCGAGATGGGCATGGCACTGTGGCACACTCCGGATTGACGATTCCCTGCAGTATCGCCGCTTATTCAGCCCGTGGTCTGACCCTGCCTTCCTACGGGCGGGATGCTCCTAGAACAGGTGTCCAGGCATGTCATGGTCAACACAGATGCCTCCTCCATGGGCTGGGGTGCTGTATGCAACGGGCAAGCAGCCTCGGTCCCCTCTGGACAGGTGTTCGACTGCTTTGGCGTATCAGTTGCCTCGAGTTGTTAGCCGTGTTTCTGGCCCTGCGTAGCTTCCGACCAATGCCACAAGCATGTGCTAGTCTGGACGTACAACATGGCGGTCGTAGCGTACATCAACAGACAAGGTGATCTATGCTCCCACCGCGTATCACAACTCGCCCGCCATCTGCTCCTGTGAGGTCAAAGGTGGCTGAAATCCCTGCGCACTGTTCACATTCCAGGGACACTCAACCTTGCAGCCGACCAGCTCTCATGGCAGTCCACCCACCCTGGAGAATGGCGGCTCCACCCCCAGGTAGTTCAGCTGATTTGGAGCCACATCGGCGAGGCCAAGATAGACCTCTTTGCTTCCCCTGAGTCTGCCCACTGCCGTATTATTCCCTTGACGACTCGCCTATCGGCAGGGATGCACTGGCACACAGTTGGGCCCCTGGGCTCAAGTACGCCTTTTCCCCAGTGAGTCTCCTTGCACAGACACTGTGCAAGATCAGGGAGGACGAGGAGCAAGTTCTGCTGGTAGTGCCATACTGGCCCTCCCGGACCTGGTTTGCCGACTTCATGTTCCTCGCGGCAGCCCCTTTCCTGGAAGATCACCTTGAGGAAGGACCTTCTTTCTCAGGGGATGGGCACGATTTGGCGCCTGTGCCCCGATCTTTGGAACCTGCACGTCTGGTTTCTGAACAGGACATGGTAGACCTCTCCGGTCTCTCTCCCGCTGTGATAGATACTATCACTCAGGCAAGAACTCCCTCTACGAGGCAGGCTTGCGCTCTGAGGTGGAGTCTGTACAACGACTGGTGTTCCTCTCGCGTAGAGGACCCACAGAGATGCACAATCGCAGTGGTGCTTTCTTTCCTGCAGGAGAATTTGGAGCACAGGCTGTCCCCTTCGACTCTCAAAATGTATGTTGCTGCCATACAGTAGCAGCATATCACGATGCAGTGGAGGGTGCATCCCTCAGGAAGCATCAACTCATCATAAGGTGCGCGTTGAGTTAATCCCCCAAGACCACACCTCGTACCCTCTTGGGACCTTGCCATCGCCCTACAGGGCCTGCGGCACGTCCCATTCGAGCCACTTCAGGTAGGGGGGATCGGAGACTTACACTTTCGTGCTACGACTCTGAGGTCGGAGGTCTAGTCAGTGTTTTTTTTTTCCATCATGTATCAATGTGCAAATAAAATATTTTATAGTACTTTTCTTTTTGCAACAGTGCATTCATTTTATTTATTTAAGCCATAAATAGTTACTTACTTAATTCTACAACATTTAAAGGAATGTATGTAGAATTGACATCTTGTGGTTGAACTAGGTATTGCAGTCCAAATTTAAAATACTGGAGAGGGGTTTTTCACCCGGCCCCTCCTTTTGGTTGCCATGATTAACGACACCAACAGGAACGAGAGCACATGACAATTAATTAAGTGAAATGCACTGTATTTTCTGCCAAGCAGGCAACCTGGATGACAAAACACTACCAACTTCATGATTGGGAGATAGATGGAGGATAGTGCTTCAGACCAAAACAAAACACGACAACATAAACATCAGTTAAGGGCTGCAACTGTACCATATTTTGCCATTGAATTGGTGGAATTATTATCTCTGAATTGTGCAAGTTACAGGAAATTGTCACTTTCACTCACTGATAAGATCTGAAGCACTGAAAAGTATCTGTGCTCTCTCTGAGAAAAAATTTAAATCTAAAAACTTTTTACACAGAGTTATTTTTTAAACTCTGTAACTCGGAAAACCGAATTTATTACTGATCTCAGATTGGATTATTTAAAGGTAATTTTTAATCATGTTTTCATTAGTGTCATCAGCGAATTGAGGTTTTGGAAAAAATACAATAAAATATATCAGTCCTGTTACACTATTGTCTCCATTGTAAGTCTACAGTCTATATATATATATATATATAAAATTTCAAGTTAAAGTTAGTGTCACTGCTTATAGGCTATTGTAAAAAGTTAATTAAGTGCAATTCGATTACTTGTATTCAAAGAGATTTATTTTGACAAAATTTGCCATGTATTGTATCTGATGCATATGCAAAATACAGGATATTTAAGAACAGGTAGTGTGCAGTCACTCACAAAAAAACATGCATGTTTATTATGTAGCATATGTATAAAAGTAAAAAAATTATGACAAAAATAATATAAACAATATACTTATGTGCGGACTATATTGTTTGAGACACTTAATTGCAAGTTAACTGAGATTAGATGTAAATTAAAATATAAAATATAAATATACTAAGTAGAATTTAAGTACATCTTTATTTGCAATTTTAAAATTACTGATTCTTTTATTTCATTATCATTAAGTGCACATTCAATACAATTAAGCACTTCTTTTTCACAAGAGTCATGAGAGCAATTGTTCGGTGTCAGTGTGTTAATAAGTCTCGTTAAAAACAAACTCACTGATCTCTGTTGGCTCCTTTGGCACCCTGGACAGTCTCTCCAGAGCCTTTACTTATACTGAAGCTGACGTGAAACAGAGCACATGAAAGTGGCTGTGACCTTTCCAAAAATGTCAGTGCTAGGACTAGTGTAATAATGAGGAGTAGAGCAGAGGGAAGTCTACTTTAACCTTTAAGGGCAGCTACACTACACTATGATAGTGCTGTGCTGTTAGCAACATGGCTACGCTGTGCTACACGCTACAAACACAGCCACCAGTGATCTCGGACTGATTCTAGGATACTTTCCCTGCTGTAAAAAACAGCATATGATGGTTAGGTTGTTTTTGAGCTGGGATGCTGGTTTATGCTGCTTTAATTTAATTTAATGATTTAATTTAATTTATGTATTAACTATTACTTTTCCTTCAATAAATAATAATAAAATAATAAATAATTTGCTGTTTATTAAAATTTTGTAAGTTAGTTTGAGGTATTGGGTAGGATTAGGGATGTCAGGGAGGTCATAAGGCATTGCTTATATACAATAGTTGGCTTATAAATAATATGCAACTAATAAGCATTCTAATAAGCACGTTGAGAGACCCTACAATAAAGTGTTACCAATAATTTACATAATTAATGTGCACCTGTATTTCAGCTTCATGCTGTTATGGACATTTAAGGACATTATCCATTTTTGTGTTCGGTTAATGTTCAAAACTCTCAAATATGGTCGCTCTACCCTCGTTTTTCAGTAATCACACGGCCCATTAGTGTTATGAGTGTGGAAATGTAACTGTAAAACAAACGGACACCAAAGAGATATCAGGGATAGATGGAGTCAATCCGTTCTCAGAAGTGTCTTTGGATGATAAAGTCCCCTGTGGAGCATAAATGTGCCGTCATCCACACTAATCACCGCCTGAGCTCAGATCACCACTAAACCGCAGTTACATTTCGTACATCCATCATCCTCTCACGTCGCCTTCACTAGCACACTATCTTTCTAGGATTTGATAGGAAGCACCATCAGGCTGCAGCTGTTTGAGTCAGCAGTGGGTGACTGACGGGATCCTGGAGAGGGTTAGTCCTGTGTTAATGTGCGGGATGTACTGGAGCGATTGTCTCAGTGGGTCTCGCTGTCTGGTTACCTGCATAAATGCGAAACATCGCCTGCACACAGTGGTGTGTGAAATGACGTCCAGCTGTTTTTAATAGCCTATCGCAATCGAGTGACAGACACAACAGGAGAACAAGAATTGCTGTCATATTACTGTCCTCCCACACTAACGATATTTAGATATTTGCGTGTGTGTAGGATGCATATAAACTGACATTTCAGGACTAAATTTGACCGAATGTAAATTTTTCACATTTTGTAGGGTTACACACCACTTCACCTGGCTTCTCTACACGGACATGACAAAATCATCCAGCTGCTAATCAATAACCACAGTAAGTCCACTGTTTTAGAGTATTCCTCATTAACTACACCTAAAGATGTGTTGTGGTGTCTGTATATGAGTCTGCAGTCAGTTGGTGTGCATCTTTTGTTGTCTAACCTTTGTCTCTGCACATAAATATATTGGGAGGACAAAAGGATACATTTTGGGGGTATGAGGTCATGTCGTGCAACCAGAATGTAGGAAAGGATATTATATAGAGAATCCCTGAAGGCCAAAATCGTTTTGGGAGTTCAAGTTTTAAAATCTCATGTGGTTCAACCTCCAAAAAAGTCTTACTGACAATTATGAATTAACATATGATTTTATTTGAGAATTTTATTTATTAAGATGTGTACACAATACTTGAAGATTATGTGTTTTAAGTAAATAATCGTGCACAATACTTCAAGAAAATATGTTAATGTGTTTTACTTGAGGGTAACACCGCATGACATTTTAGATTTATTAAATTTTGATTATTGTTAAATAGTAATGAAGAATATATAATTTTACACAATTTTTAAAGCTTAAAGAAATGTAAATGCCTTTTACTTGATGGTTACACCACATGACATTTTAAAATAATTAAGTTTAGACTTTTGTCAAAGAATATAATAGTTGGAAAAATAATTGTATTATTTCATTTCTTTTTGACAGAACTTTTAGGCAACAATTCTTTTAGGTCTGATACATGTACCTTTTGACAATGGTCTCAAGTTCTGTTGCTACCAACAATTTGCTGTCACCCCACAATTCTAATAAGCATTCACATACACCATCGCAAACTTACAAAGTTGGAACTACAGCTGCGTAGTTTCTTGAAGTATAACTTGAACTTACATAGATCGTGCTCTTGAGCAACATAAGCAAGCTAACATTTTATGCATTCTATAGCAGTCACCAATTATTTCTTCAACTGTTAGTTTGTTCTCTCTGGAACTTGCAATTGAATAAAACATCTGGAAATTAAGCACAAATTGAGAACTATATAGTGAAGTAGTCGTCACCATGTTTGTTATTTACAGCAACAACCTTGCAATAATTTAATCTCAAACCGATTAATTAGCAAGATGTATTACTCCATTAAAAGAACGAAGAAATTCAGCTAACAGACACCGATATAATCAGTGATGCAAAGCTGAAGTTACTGTGCAGTCACGAATGATAATTGGTTTTTAGGAGAGAAAACTCAAGCGACGGTCTCACACTGTGAGCTAACACTAGCTGCCGCTAATGAAGCTAACTAGGGTGTGTGTCAATAGAGTAATTCAAAGAGCAGTCCCTTGAGATCTTGGACTGCGTACACGCATGTGTGTGTGGTAGGGGGGTCTTGTTTGTAAAAGCCCCTAACACAGAATAGATGCCCATATGTTGTGTGTTAGGTGGCCGCTCGGCCCTGTTGTGTTTGTAATTCACTAAAACACATATGGTCCGGGTCAATATTAGATCCCACCTCCTCTGAACAAACCACAGAGTTTCCATATGGCGTGTGGAAATGGATACTCCATGGTTTCCCATCACCACATACAGCTCACTTGGACCCTACGCTGAGAGACAGAGAGAGGGTTGCCCTTCATTTTTGTTCATTTTTTTTTTCTTCATACTGTGATTGTTCAGCCAAACTGTAAATTGTTCTCTTCAAAGAAAGACATTACAGTTAAGCAGACCAGTAAAGTTTATGGCAGTGGTGCTCGATTGGTTTTTAAATGTCACATTGGGCTTAGTCATGTCCATTCATTTAATTTCGCTAAATAAATAAATAAGTCAATGTCTTCTATTATGGAAACACTGTATGACATTTTAGAGTAATTAAATTTAGACTTTTCTTAAATAGAATAGTAGTTGGTAGCCTTTCAAAAATAGCCCTTTCAAAATTAATGAATTAATTAGTTAATTCAGATGTGTAAACAATACTTGAAGAATAGATCAATTTAATAAAATTTCTTTGATGGTTGCTCCACATGACATTTTGAAATCATTAATTCTAGACTTTTGTTAAGTAATATGATAGTTGGTTAAAATCAATAAACCAAATGAATGAATGAATGATTTAAAGACACCTCTTATGGTTACACCACACATTTTAGACTTTAATAAAATATATTATAGTATTATAGAAATATTATAGTAGCTGGTTTAAAAAAAAGGTCTTTCAAAACTCATTAATTAATGAATGAATATGTTTGTTTGTTCATTAATTAATTTAGATGTGTAAACAATATTTGAAGAATATATAATTTAAGTAAATATTTTATACAATTTTTAAAGTGTAAATAAAATGTTAATGCATTTTAATTGATAGTTACACCGTATGACATTAATTAAATTTAGACTGTAGAGCAGTTGGTAAAAATAATCTTTCAAAACTCATTCATTTATTCATTAATTTACTTTTGTTTATTTGTCTGAAAATAATGCTTAAGACGTATTAATCCTGCAAAGAAAACATTACATTTTAGTTAATGGGTACGTCACATGACATTTTCATTAAAGTCATTTAAGTCATTTAGGAGGAGTCATTTAAGGAGTCATTTAATTAAAACTTTTATGTATTATTGTATTTACAGTATTTGTGTCAAAGCAGCATAACTACGGAGCATTTTTCTAAAAGTCCATTTTGCTTATAGCTTGGTTCGAGATCAAATTATTGTCAAGTTGTTGCTGTACAACAAAAAAGGTATTCTAATATTTTACTTAATCTCCCCATGTTTTTCTAGCCAAGTGCATATAAATTACACTGAAAATTGAGAAATGCAGCTTTAGAGCACTGGACATAAATCTTTTTAATAGTTAGAAGTTCCCTAATAATTCAACATTGCATCAACAAATTATTTATTTTTTTTTTTTTTGAAAATCAGAGAGGAATTTTGGTTTGACCTTTGAAGTGACATCAACAAGGAAAGTCATTGAAAGTGTTTTTCAATCCATTAACTATCATTCATTCGATAATTTCTATGATTTAGCATTGTTTCCCTTTGCTATCAGCAACAACAGACCTGCCAGTTGACAAGCACTGATCTTGAAGTATAAATCCAGACAGATTTGATGGCCTGAAGATAAACACCCCTGGCTGAAAACATCTCACAGGTTTTGTGAATGTCAAGCTTTTTCCCAGACTGACATGGTTGTCATTGATATTTGAAGACGTGTCAAACACTGACAAAACCTCACTCTCATCAGCACACTTTACTCTTTCTCCAAAAAACTTGAATTCAGTCACTAAACTAAAGGTGTTTAACTTTTTATGCATGGTATAACAGCTCATTTAAAGTTCTTGTTAAGTTCTGTCACCTGGTCCTCACTGACTCTCACTGTATGAATTTTCAGTGTGGCCTTTATTAATCAGACATAGCATGTCTCAGGTGTGTGTATACAGTGTGTGCCTCCAGTCAGACTGATGAGATCTCCAAATCTCCAGACGTTCACCTGAGAACCTTCAGAGCAATGAGCCGTGCCTGTCCAAGCTGCCATCAGTGGCCTTCATCCCCCTCACTTAGTCACCAGACTGGTCACTCCTCACACAAATCGTCTATAGCGTGTTGATGCATTCGACTGCCTCATGTGTTTCTCTTCACCTCATCAACTCTAAGAAGTAGTTACAAAGATCAAGCATTAATTCAATCATTTGAGTTTGCATAAGCGTTAATTCGAGATTCATTTGTACAAGAATGGATGATCAAACAATTAACATTTGTTCTTTTCACTGAGTCATTAATTAGCACAGATGCATTTTTTATTTTTTATAACAAACAAACACAACACTTGGTGGAAATAGTGAAGAAATTATTATTATTATCATTATTATTATAAAATAGCTTGTAAAATCTTGTAATATCTTGATAAGGCTAGTCTTATATGTTGCCTTAGAAATATTTATTATTATTTTATTTATTTGTTTTTTTATCTTTTTTATTTATTTATTTTTTGCTTAAAATATAAAATATATAGTGGGTACGTAAAGTATTCAGACCCCCTTAAATGTTTCACTCTTTGTTATATTGCAGGCAGTATAGTTATTTAATCAATTCTGGGTTTTTTTTTCCTCATTAATGTACACATAGCACCCCATATTGACAGAAAAATACAGAATTGATGACATTTTTGCAGATTTATTAAAAAAGAAAACCTGAAATATCACATGATCCAGTATTCAGACCCTTTGCTCAGTATTTAGTAGAATCACCCTTTTGATCAAATACAGCCATGAGTCTTTTTAGGAAAGATGAAACAAATTTTTCACACCTGGATTTGGGGATCCTCTGCCATTCCTCCTTGCAGATTCTCTCCAGTTCTGTCAGGTTGGATGGTAAACTTTGGTGGAAATGCTCAATTTTGTTTAAGTCAGGGCCATTAAAGAATAGTCAGGGAGTTGTTGTGAAGCCGCTCCTTCGTTATATTAGCTGTGTTCTTGGGGTCATTGTCTTGTTGGAAGGTAAACCTTCGGCCCAGTCTGAGGTCCTGAGCACTCTGGGGAAGGTTTTCCTGCACTCGACCACATTCATCTTTCCCTTGATTGAGACCAGTCATCCTGCCCCTTCAGCTGAAAAACACCCCCACAGCATGATGCTTCACTGTTGGGACTGTATTGGACAGGTGATGAGCAGTGTCTGGTTTTCTCCACACATACCGCTTAGAATTAAGGCCAAAAAGTTCTATATTAGTCTCATCAGACCACAGAATCTTATTTCTCACCATCTTGGAGTCCTTCAGGTATTTTTTAGCAAACTCCATGTGGGCTTTCATGTGTCTTGCACTGAGGAGAGACTTCCGTCGGGCCCCGACTGGTGGAGAGCTGCAGTGATGGTTGACGTTCTACATCTTTCTCCCATCTCCCGACTGCATCTCTGGAGCTCAGCCACAGTGATCTTTCGGTTATTCTCTTCCTCTCCCACCAAGGCTCTTCTCCCCGATAGCTCAGTTTGGCCGGACGGCCAGCTCTAGGAAGGGTTTTGGTCTTCCCGAATGTTTTCCATTTAAGGAATATGGAGGCCACTGTGCTCTTAGGAACCTTAAGTGCAGCACAATTTTTTTTGCGAAATCTGCGAAAACGTCAACAATTCTGTAGGGATGTAACGGTATTATAAATACCGTCATACCGCAATATAATTTTTTTTCGATAATACTGTGGTCGCATGACTCGATAAAGCAATAGGTCTTCTGAGAAAAGTTTGCTTTTGGAGCGAACGGGAGGTAGCGGGAACTACAATTCCCATCAGCCCAAGCGTGCCCATCATTCTTTGCAGTCTGTTGTCAATACAGATCAGTGTTGTCAACTTTAGCAACTTTGTCTCTATATTTAACGCCTATTCAGACCCCATTGGCGACATTTTCACCTAAAAGTGACTAGCGACAAATCTAGAGACTCCTTGGACAAACCTCAGCGAGTCTCCGGGACTGCCGCGCGAGCCCTTGCTCTCCCAGCGCACAGACACCTCTCTCTGCGTCTGTTCTGTTCAGCGAGAGGCTGAGAGGAGCAGGGCTTTCAGTTAAAACAGATATTCTGTTGCTTCTAACTCTATTTTACATGCAAACAGAGCCACAATCAAAGCATAGCCATTGTCTATATCTTATGTGTACTTGGTTTCATTATTATGAATTATAAATATAATTATAAATAAGGATTTTAATCTAGATTAACATCTTGTAAGGTAAAGCTAGTTCGGTAGGTCTTATAATGGCATGCATTTCAGTCACTATTTCATATTCATTCTGTTTGTCAGAAACAGAAACCATTAAAAATATCAGTGAAAACAGTTATATTGAGAATTAGGGTGCACTGAATAACATTATGTGACCACAGAGAAGCAAGATAACATGAGGCGCTGACGTAATGAATATGTATATTGATATATGACATCATCTAGCAATCTAAAATGGGTTTTAAATCGGATGTGTGGAAGGTTTAATCATTTTTTGTTATTAAAATTGAACTTCCGGTTTCAAAATTTACAGATAGATGGCTAATGTGTGTGCCATTGATATGATCAGTGTTCATGGAAACTGTTACAGTTCTGACACTTTTTTTGAGTCTCTTAATTAGTTTAGTTTATGTAAATGATTCAATAAATACTGTACTGTGCCATTCATACCGGGGTATTACTGTACCGTGAAATTTTGATACCATTACATTCCTACAATTCTGTGTTTTTCTGTCAATATGTGGTGATGTGTGTACATTAATGAGGGGAAAAAATAACTTAAATGATTTTAGCAAGTGGGTGCAATATAACAAAGAGTAAAAAAACTTTACGCATTGTACGCAAATACTTTCCGTACCCACTCTCTCTCTCTCCCTCTATATATATATATATATATATATATATATATATATATAA
>JAUYWG010000066.1:15328929-15340214 GCA_034779775.1 Enteromius afrohamiltoni | reverse complement strand
CACTCTCTCTCGCTCGCTATATATATATATATATATATATATATATATATATATATATAAAACACCACACCTGAGTGATAATCAAAATGTGAAGTAAATAAATGAATTGATAAATAAATAAAGTTTGAAATATATATTATAAAATGAATATAAAAGTAAATCATATTATTAAAATATGTCATAATTATTCAATTATATTATATTATAATAGATTATATTAAATTAAATTATGGCTAGAACATGGCTATATGGTTGTCATCAGTTGTAAATAATAAAGATAATAATAATGGTTGAAGTCTTAGTGTATAGAATATCTTTTTTTTAAATAATTAAATTAAATCAAGTTAGGTTAAAACAAATGACAAGGGTACAACTGAGTAATAGATGTTTTTTTTTTATTAAATAGACAAGCAAACAATGTTAATGCTATTAATGGTTTATTATTAAAATTGAAATCTTTAACATCTTTTTAAATTCAATTAATATTCCCCCATATTATTTCATATTTTAAGCCTGGACAACCGTAAAATAATGAAACTGATACATAAAAGGAATTTGATAAT
Organism: Enteromius afrohamiltoni; assembly: GCA_034779775.1. Lineage (NCBI taxonomy): Eukaryota > Metazoa > Chordata > Actinopteri > Cypriniformes > Cyprinidae > Enteromius > Enteromius afrohamiltoni. The sequence goes on along the minus strand of JAUYWG010000066.1, from coordinate 15,339,651 downwards.
AAAATGAATGACGATGGTAATAAAACATTATAACGTGTCTTCATACCAAAAATAGTTTACATATATTACATTTTATACAAATCAACCCCTGTACTGGCACAGTTAGATGCAGAAACACCAGAGTATTACAGTACACCAGTATTACCATCTTATTCCATTACTGCACATGAGTTCGATCAGAGTGTTTTTATATAAGCTCTCTGAATCTATTTGAAGCGTTGCACTAATGATTTATATAGCACTCTGGGTGAATAATGCGCTATCTTATCATGGCGAGATCTGCGCAAGTGGTTAGGGAACTGCAGATAGTTTAACATAGTTACCAACTGACTGCTTGCAGTGCCTTAAGCAATATAGTTGAGCAGGGTTATAGGATTACCGCTTTGCGCCTGGAAACATAAGCCTCTCTTAGCGGCGTACAGCTTAAGACCTCTGCGTAACTCTATTAAAGCACACAGCATTTCTCCAGACACACGCATAATCATATAACTCTGTTAAACAGCTCGGATACAGTCGTGACTGAATTGTTGAAAATCAGAGTTAACGCCTCACTCTTTATTGAAACTGTGGTTTTATTAGTTTATTGTTATCAATTCGTGTCCGTCGTCGATATTTAGGCACTGCGGGAGCTGTGCTGTGGTTTTCCAGCATCTGGTTTGGTTGACTATCCGCTTCAGGATTTGAGCTGACACTTGAAGTGCTGTTGTTGTTGAAAATCTTCCTGCATGTTCTCTAATAGTGAACATGGTGTAAAACACATACTCTGCTTTAGAAGCTGATATATAATTCAATAGAATAAGTGACTGGAGACATCCGTATACTTGGATAATGGGGGTTTGAGAGTGGTGTAGGTTTAACCTGTTGGTCAGATAAGCCCTTAGATGGTGTCTGAGAATCCAACAGACCACAAACATAAACCTTACTGGGTTTTCTCCATACAATCTATTGTTGGCTATTGCTACAAATATACCTGTCCTACTTAAGACTGCTTTTGTGCCCCAGGCTCACATTTGTGTATAATTTTTGTTATTGCTGAATAGTGTTGAACTTTCTTCTCCTGCATCATAGTCTTCATGTTATTTGCTTGAGTTGAGTGTTCTACTGTACAGATGTGAATTTACATTTATTTTAGCCTGAGGCGTATTCATTAATTTTTTTTTATGTTAAAAACAAACAACCAAACTGTGCCTAAATTAAAAATTACATAAAAACACATAAAAAGTAGCTAATTAACGTAATGCTACTTTCTTAAGGAGTAACAATATTGTAATGCATTACTTTTACAGACACTGGCAAATACTATCCAGTAATGTACAAGCTACATATATCTATATATATAATGAGCCCTAAACTATATCATTGGCTGTCACTGAGGTCAAAATTAAGTTGAGTTATTATAAATAACTACAATTAAACTGCATTCTTATTGTAATGAAGAGTCAGAGTCCTGGATGTCCTGGGAATTCATCCAAGACAGTTCTTCTGGACCATAGTCTTCCTAGCCTAGTATTGTAGTCCTCTGAGGATTTTATGGACTCTGTAAGCCTCCTCGCCATCGATGATCAAGGGAGGGGTATTGTTCTCCTCAACCTCATCCTGGTCCCTCTCTTCTCTCGCCCCACCAGCAGGTTAGAGCAGTGACACATGGAAAGTGGGACAAATACGTTAATTAGCTGACAGGTCAAGACGATTAGAAACTGGGGTAATTTGTCTCAATATTTTGAAAGGACCCATGTACATAGGGCTGAGCTTCTTGTAGGGCAAACGAAGAGGTAGATCTCGAGATGACAACCAGACCCATTTCCCCCCACTATATGAAACCAGGAACATTGAAGGACTGGTAATGGTTGGAGGAGGCCCGCAGGTCATTGATGGGATGATTTAGTGATGTTGCAAGTGGGGCATTGTCGGAACGAACAGGATGATATCTTTCTGCAAAGACGGCCACCCGGACCGATTAGTAGTAAGCTCAGTGGTGGCAGTTATTCCGAGATGACCAGCACTGGGAGTATCGTGAAAACAGTGGAGCAGGCGTTCACGAAGACACATGGGTACATAGGTTTAGTCATCATTAATCTCTGTCATAATGTCCCAACATATGGGGGCGGCAATGATCCGGAATTATAGACTCAGGTTGAGTGCTCTGGAGCTGGGAGTCAAATTGGTCAGAAAGAGCATCTACCTTGCCATAATTTGTCCGGATTGCCATGACATTAAGAGAGTACTGCCCGAATCCCGCTGTTAGATCGACCTCCACCACAAATCTTTTGCCTGGGTCTGGGTGATGAAGGATGGGTGCTAAGGTGAATCATTTATTGAGGCTTTGGAAGGCTTTGATCCTCTCCTGGCACTATTTTCGAGTGGTCGGTCCCTTCTTAGGGTTGGATGAGCGGCAGTTTGGCTGAAGTTGCAGATAAACCTCCGATAAAAGTTGGCAAAGCCCAGGAAACGCTGAAGTTCTTTTACGATCTGTGGTTGAGGCCAGTTAACCTCTGTACTTTCTAATTGTCCATAGTCACCCCCTCGGCACTGATAACATATCCCAGGAAGGTTTAATGAAACTCACACTTTTGAATTTTAGCATAGAGCTGGTTCTCAATGAGACGATGCAAACATGAGTGACGTAAGATTCATAATCCTTGGAATATATGAGAATGTCATCAATGTACACGATGATGTGTCTGTTGAGCATGTCTCGGAATACATCTTTGATGAAAGCTTGAAAAACTGAGGGACTATTGGATAATCTGAACGGCATAACCAAATATTTGTAGTGTCCGGTAGGTGTGGAGAAGGTCGTCTTCTACTCATCCCCCTCGCGGACGTGGATTAAATTGTAAGCACTACGGAGGTCCAATTTGGTGAAGAACTTAGCAGTACGGAGTTGTTTGAGAGTGGCTGGGACCAAAGGGAGCGGGTAATGGGACTTGGTGATGTTATTCAAGCTGCGGTAGTTGATGCAGGGTCTCAACCCACCATCTTTTTTCTTAACAAAGAAGAACCCCACTGAGGCTGGAGAGGTGAATAGGCAAATGAAACCTTTGGCCAGTTCTTCCTCTATATATTCCATCATGGCCTCTGACTCAGGTTGGGATGAAGGGAAGACGCGACCCCTGGTGGGCATAGTGCCTGGCATCAGATCAACAGTTCAGTCGTTGGGTCGATGAAAGGTAGGTGGGTGACTTTCTTTTTGCTGAATGCGGTGGCAAGGTCGTGATATTCTGCCGGAAGTTTGTCAAGAAGATCTGGCCCAGGGTTCTCCTCCTCCTCTTCTGGGATGTTTGCTCTTACTAGGGTTGTGAGACTATTGTGCTGGTAGTTGAAGGACCACTGTGTAATCTGTTTGTCAGTCCATGAAATGATGGGGTTGTGTCTCTCGAGCCAGGGGAGTCTTAGAATGACAAGGTAGTCAGGTGATATAATAGCAAAAAGGATGCTCTCAGTATGTAACAGGCTGTTCTGTAGTTCGAGTTCCTCTGTGACAAACTGAATTTTCCCTGGCCCCAGAGGACATTCATCTAAGGCAGCCACTTTGCCAACCAGGACCCACATGGAAGAAGTGGGAGATCATGGCATTTAGCAAAACTCTCATCTTTAAAATTCATAAGTCAATGAATGCAGTTGTCTCAATGTGTCTATCCTTTTATCCTTACATATACAGTTATTTCAAGGAAGTCAACTGGAGGAAATTCACTCATACTGGAGTTCTCATGGCGCGAGAGTCTGGTGGGGCAGGAGGCGCGGAGATGTCCTGACTGACTGCAATACAAGCAGAGGTGGTTTCTCACTTTCCTCTCTCGTTCCTCCTGAGATAATACTTGCATATTATTGTCTGAATGGACAAACGTGGGACCTTCAGGCATCTGAAAATTGCACCGAAGGATGAGCCACACTTGTGGAGGTCCACAATTCTTTTCCTGACGTCTTGGTTGATTTCTCTTGATTTTCCCATGATGTCTTTGTGAGGCTTTGTGTTTGAGGTGTACTTTATCAGCAAATGAAATCAATTAACCTATCAGAAGTTTCTTAAGCTAAAAATGGAATTATCAGGAGTTTTATTTTAGTTTAAATACACAATAAACATAGTGTATATACTTCTGACTTTGATGAAAGTGATAAAAAAAAAAAAATGATAATAATGACCAAATAACCATTTGATGTTGAAAACATGCAGTTTACGCTGCTTTAAATGTCATCAACTATGCTTTGACAACTAAACATAGCTGGTCAAAGCGTCTTGTCATTCACACACATTCATTTGTCAGCCAAAGCACTGATCTCTAAAGCTGAATCTCCAGCAACAGAATATGTCATTCATGATTTTAAAAAGGCATAACAGGCTGTTGACACTCTCACCCCTCTCTGTCCTGCCCTCGCTTTCCCTTTGCCCAGCCTCTTTTCAAATGCACAGTCCTCACCTCTTCTTTTCACTGTTATCTCAAATAATTACCCCTCCGTTTCCCCCAAATCCCTGGAGGCCCGGGCTGCTCAAAAGGCCACTCAGTATGTCCAGGCGTGAAGGGATCTAGATCAGCGCTCAGTGGATCAGTATTCAGTCTCTAATTAACGGCCGTGGTGTTCCAGCAGGCCCCAGACCAGCCCGAGTCCATATGGCTGCTACAAGGCCAGTGTGATTATCACCATGTGCTACAGAGCAAAAGAGAAAGGGGAGGACTGAAAAGAGAGAGAGCTTGGGTGTAGTATTTTTAATGACTCTCTGTTGGCAGAGATGACGGTGCGTTTGTTATTTTTAAGCAGCAGTAGCCTAACCTTGACCACCCACACACTCACACCTCTGTTTATGTGTTAGCAAAAGTCATTAGTTTGTGGGTTACGAGAGAAGGAAACATAATCATATTTTGTTCATAGCTTTGAAAAAACAGTGTTGAATGCAAGATAACAGCGTTTCTGGACAGATTTACTGTTGCTCTGTGAATTTTGGCAGACAAAATCCAGTCGATTCAATAGGAATTCACACGATTCCTACATGAGGTTCTTCAAGTCAGTCATACACATTTGCTAGGCTGACCAACAGAGCGTGTTTGACAGTGGACCCTGTAACACAGTTTGTAATGCGGGAAATGGCAAACAGTTTTGGCCCCACCCCACTCCTCACCACAGACCATTTTTTGCTTGCTAATACCAACAAATTTTTGAAAAAGTGACTGCACTTTACAAATGCATTTCACCATTAACAAAATAGGATTTTAATAAAAGTTGTCTGACTGTGCACTAGAAACATGAGTGAGTGAGTGAGTGAGTGAATTAATTTCTACTGAATGTACTAAATGAGTGAGTGAGGGAATGAATAAGTGAATTACTACTGAATGGACAGTGAGTGATTTAATGAGTGATTTAATGAATGAATGAATTTCAACTTAGACCATGAGTGAGTGGATGAGTGAATGGACTGTGAATGAGTGAGTGAGTGAATGAATGAGTGATTGAATTAATTAATTCATTAATTAATTTTTACCGAATGGGCAGTGAGTGAGTAAGTGAGTGAATGAATTTCTACAGCATGGACAGTGAATGAATATAAGTGAATTTCTACTGAGTGGACAGTAAGTGAGAGAGTGGGTGAGTGAATTAATTAATGAATCTCTACTGCATGGACAGTGAGTGTATGAATGAGTGCGTAGTGAGTGATTTGCCGTTTTGTTTTGTTAACTTTTTGTATTCTTGAAAGTGAAAATGGACTGGAACAAAACTGACAAGAAGCAGCATCATGAACGTAATTAATACAATTTATATGCGGTATTACAAGCCCTTTTGAAGTGATATAACAGCTTTGTGTTGAGACAGGTTTGCCGCGGATCCTTAAAAAGTCTTAAATTCCGTTGTCCTAAAATAAGTCCTTTAAATGTATTAATTTGTCTTAAATCTAAATCCAAGGGTCTTTTTTTTTTAATCTTAATTTTAGAGGGAATTTCTCCATTTAAAATGTTTTTTTTTTTACACTTTGAAAAAGAAAAGTTTATCGTTTTGAGGAGAATCTCCCGCGCAGGTTCTAAATCTGTTCTGTTGCTAGACACGCGCTTCCTTGACAACGGTCAGCATTGCCAGATTTAGCGGGTTTTTCGCCCGATTTGGGCGGGTTTTACGTTGTGTGTAAAATGGAACCTGTCAGTCAGATCTGGCAACCCTGATCTACGCGCGAAGAAACAGGAGCCACGAGCTCATTTCAAAACCTCACGCGCGTAATATGCCATCTGCGCGCAATTCAATCATTCCTGCGCTCGAACTTTACTTAATGTATTGTTCAGAGTAGATTTTTTTTAAATACTTTATTGATAGACTTTTTAAAGACTCTTAATTATACACACACTTGCTCGCTCAATCATTTACTTGTGGGAAAGATAAAAGCCGATTCAGTCTGGCCCCGTAAAACAGCAGAACTTAGAAAAATGGCATAATGGGTGTCTGAGAGTGAGTGCGTGACTGAGTATTGTATTGTGTGTGAGTGAGAAAGTAAGTGTATTGACTAGTACTGTGCAGTGAGTAAGAATGTTGTATTGTGTGTGTGTGTGAGAGTATTGTGAGTAAGGGAATATTGTCAAGTGCTTCAAGCAGCATAAGTGAGCTTACATTTCAAGAGTTTGTGCATTCACATTGTTACATTGGATTCAAAGTGTGTGAGTGCCTTGACATTGTCATGGAATAGTGTTTTCTGTTAAATATTCCCAAGAACAATCAGTTAAATAATATAATAATTAAAAATATCCTCATAGTTTTGTGCTTGACTTTTGTGGGACTTTCAATTTGGTTTTAAATTTAGTTTGAAAATGGTATTAAAACGTCTTAAAATGTCTTTAATTTAACTTGGTCAAACCTGTAGACACCCTGAGAGAACAGACTGAAATTTAATTCATTATATCTTACCTTTTCTAAGTGAAAAAGGTCCCTTCAACAGGTATATGTGTGTGTGTTTATGAAAAGGCAGCACAGTGTAAAACAGGTGACATTAATAACATGAGTTATTAATAACACCAGTGATTGAAATCTTTATTTTGAAAGTGCTATATAATCTGAAACGGCTTTTATTTCTTCTTTCAGATGCCAAAGTCAATATAAGGGACTATCACGGGAAGATGGCAGCTCATTACTGGAATGGCAGCAAGGATATTTTTACCGAACACAGATCTCTTTCTGGCATGTATTTACTATTCAGCTTTTCACATTTACAGAAGCATGTTTTTAACAATGACTACCAAAATGTGTATTCTGTCAACATACCTCTGCTGCTCTATTTGTTGTCTGCTGTGACTGACAGCTGTTTTTCTCCACTCAGCTGGCAGCTGGCCGAGGGGGAGGCGGGCCCAGTGTTACTCGCAGCTGTCTGCCCTTCTGTCTCGCTCTCAGAGCAACAGAAACATCAGTTCAGAGACATCCAGCACTCCACTTGAGCTCCATCCCCTTCACACACCACCCTCATCCTGATACACACAGTCCAGCAATGGTCGTGTTCATCATCATTCAATGATTTGTTCACACAAAAATGAATATGCTGTCATCATTTACTCACCCTTATGCCATTTAACTTGCAAGCTAAGACTAAAAAATCATTTTAAGGTTCTTGTATAAAGAAAACCCTTGTATTGGTATGATATAACACATAATTTTGCCACTTAACTGAATTAAAGATAACACATTTAATGTTTTTTAGCAGATTTTAAAAAAGTGAATTTTGTTGTAAAGCAAAATTAAAGTTTCCCTTTACATCAATTGAGGTCATAAATAATAACTGACTTATAATCCTTTGTTGTTGTTGTTTTCTTATTTTTATGAATATATTCATTGTTTTCATATCAAACTTTACAGAGACAGTACAGTTTGCAAGTAAACGTTCTTTTCTAACCACTCCCCATCCTCACAGAACACATAGATCGACATTACTGCAAGGCACTGAGCTGATATGTTAAATAAATGCAAATAAATAAATAATATTAATAATAATAAATGATAAATAATAGAAGTAAATACACAAATTGTATTGTATTTCCCCAGTAAGGCTCACGTTCAGAACAACTCCACAACATATGCAGTAATGTACCAACCTCTGTCTTCCACCCAGGGAAACATTCTAAATAGGAATCACTGACCTTGTGCAATCTTTAAGGTGTATAATATACTCTATGTATAATATGGAACTGTATAAATATATGCCTACTGTTTATTGAAAATGACAAAGCACTTTCACATATAGGTTCCCAAGTATCTTGTTCAAAAGTACATTCCAGATCTTGTTCCCATTTAAGTTTGATGATAAATCCTCCCTATACAGTTCAATGAAATTAGCATTCATACTATAATCCTTTGTTAAAGCATGCTTATTTTGATGTTTGTTATTATGTGTAATTTTAACAAACTGCTTTGTCCTTACAAGTGCTTACTTATAAATATATGAAAATGCATGACATACAATAATAGAAATGATATTAAATTATATTTTAGTGTACAATAAATACTTGCCAAGCATTTAACTATATTTCAATTAAAGTAACTTAAAGTAATAATAATACGAAGAAGAATTATGTGTGTGTGAAAACGTCTCTGTTATGTATTGTAACCCTCATTCCCTGAAGAAGGGAACGTAGACGTCACGTCGGTGATCGACGAATAGGAATCCCGCTTCGAGATGCCAAAACAACTCTGCATGTATGCAAACACAACAATGATTTTCATTGGCATTCGCTGATTAGGATCAGCTGAACCCAATCGCAACACGAGTATAAGTAAGTCAGCCGATCTAGCGTTCATTAGGTCTTCGCTGAGGAGCCGAGCCTGTGATACGGCCCCCTAGCGGCGGTACAGCCCCTATGGCAACGGGCAGTGACCTCTCCGTTCCCTTCTTCACGGAACGAGGGATACAATATGTAACCGAGACGTATCCCTTTCAGTCGGTCACTTTGATGTCAAGTGGGTGACCGACGAATAGGACTCCCTACCAAAGTGCCATAGAGACTGTACCTTCCAGTCCCATGTGCGAGTCTCCAACCCCCTGTGTTTGGTCTTTAGGAAGGGACTCAACACTTGGACCAGCACTGCACTATAGTAACTAGTATACTAGTAACTGGACACTGGGACGTCCACTTGTAGGACGTGCGAAAGTATTTCTCTTCAGGAGTAAAACAGAACTACATAATGACAATTCAATGCATATGGAATATAGGAGGAGATTGGAACCCTCATCTGGGGAAGGTAGATCTTACCTAAACCACCTGAGATCCTCAGGGTAACACTCAGGGGTTCCCAGCCCTCTAGAAGTTCTCAAGGATACATCACTTCGAGGGCCTGGCGTCAGACACTCCGCAACATCCAACTGATAAGGATACTGGAGAAGGATACCAAGCCGACCGAACAGGTCCTACTCCGGTTCTTCAGCTCTGTGTGAGGTGAGAACACGGGAAGAAACCGGTTCAACATGAAGGCTATAAAACCTAGCGAACGTGTTAGGGGTTGCCCAACCCGCAGCCCTATAGATGCCAGCAAGCGATGCACCACATGCCAACGCCCAGGACAACGCTACACTTCTAGTTGATTGAGCCCGTACACTGAGGGGGCAAGGCATATTACCCTGAGCTTGGTAAGCCAGGGTGATGGCATCCACTATCCAATGGGCCATCCTCTGCTTAGAAACGGCATTCCCCTTCTGCAGACCCCCGTAACAGACAAAGAGCTGGTCTGAGGTCCTGAAGCTCTGTGTCCATTCTAAATAGCACCTGAGTGCTATTTAACATCAATGCTCTCAGCACAAGAGAGGTAACATCCAACAATGCACGGATGGTAGAACATCCTCGAAAGGAGCGTCTTTGAAAAGACGTACCACCCGTGAGTACTCTAGCTTTGCTCTTTTGTGAAAGGCTGAATCCAACAGGGAAGATGGTCGCTTGGTAAACAAATGCAGATTTCGACTGGAACCACCGTCGCTGCAACGCCGTAACACCAGCCTTTCTCCGTCGCTCGCAGAGTACAAATGGCTTCTGGAACATTCGCATGAACTGCTCGGCTCCGAAGCAAATATTTGCAACAAAAATCTATTATGAAACATTAAAAGACAAATTACTTTCACTTTTATCCTAGGTATCCACTATCCTATCCTAGCAAACTCTATAATTACTTGCTTTTTATAGACATAAAATGACTTTTAAAAATGTATTTTGATGTGGACATCTTATTGTATTTGACCCATTTATATATATATGTGTGGAGGTTACTGGCTCACAGTGTATTCACATAAGCAGCTGAACCAAAACATGCGCAAACATCTTCGCTGTTAATCTGGCACGTACTTGTGAGAAATACCAAACCAGTCTCTCCAGTCTCTCTGTATATACACCTCAATTAACACAACGCCTAGAGGAACACAACACAGTGTAATGCTTCTGTCCATCGGTTGTATCTCAGGCTTTTGTCTTTGTTTGGACACTAGCTGCAGTATTTCTCACTGTCAGACCAACTCTCACAGCCGATGTGAGAAAGTGGACTAGTGCTACAGCTTGGAAAACTCTCTCTGGAATGAGAAAAGAAATCAAACACTCTAAACTATATTGCTAAAGATTCATCCAGGTCTAGCAATGTTTAGTGACCGGATGCAGTCTCTATTAGAGGATGACACGGGAGTGGATTTTCACTCCTGTCCCGCCCCACTCCCATAGAAAGAAATCCCGTCCCGTCCCACTCCCGGACCAAAGTTTAAAAAATAATCCCGTCCCATCCCGC
>JAUYWG010000066.1:15294708-15328829 GCA_034779775.1 Enteromius afrohamiltoni | reverse complement strand
ATTTATCCTGTACCGTCCCAATCCCGTGATTAATAGCAAAGATGACTCCCATCCCGCGGGAATCCCACGGGAATCCCACGGGAACCCGTGGGATTCCCGAAAAAATGTCAGCTTCTAGTCTGTATTCCCTACCATCCGGCATATGTCTGAATGATGGTTAGAAATATGAAAATGCAATGCAAGGAAACTGGATATCTTCCTTGAACTGTTTTATTATTTTATTTTTATTCAAATATTTAACTTTTTATTTTTATTAAATTACATTTTATTTTATTTTCTTACATTTCTTGTATTGCAAAAAAGCATTAAATTAACATTGGTTGGGACATCATCACATCTGTTGCTGGTTAGAATTACGATCTGGTGTTAAAATGTGTCCTTAGGTGTTCAGGTGTAAAAGTAAATCAGACCGCAGACACTGGTAAAGGAATATGTTTTTGTCTGGAACCCCTTAAAATAGTACTCAGATGTTAGCATTTCCTCTTACATTACTATCAGTGACAAAATGTTCTAGTAATGACCCTACAGCAGTTTGTTCATGATCAGCATTCCCTTGTAAAAAAACTACGCTTTAAAGTTGTTGTTTTTTTAAAGAGTACTTATTATGAAAACAACATACATCAAAATATGTACGCAGATATGAAAGTCATTTCTTTAATAACGTGTCATTAAATGAAAATGCATTACAGGTCAAATTAATATTAAATGCATTTTTGACTACATACATAGTTAAGTAGATCCTTGTGTGTAATTTCAAATGTACATTTTTGACTTTAAAATAAAGTATACTACTGAAAGTACTGAAAATCGTTTATGGTAAATACTTTAATGTTGTTTATTATCAGTTACAGAGCAAACATTATAATCAAGAGTGCTTTCTTATTGTCAACACATTACAATACGTATTTAAAGCATGACAAAATATGATTTAAACTGTATATGATACTAAAATTTGCCGGCTGCATGATCTGTGGTGGATTTACAGTCTGGGGGAAGGTCAAGCATCCCTCACATCATCCTCCATCAGTCTCTCACACCTGCCTTAGGTCAAGATTCGGATCCTACATCTCTGTCTCCTCTGGCAAAGCACACAGACAAAGAGGCTCTTGGGTAATCTTTAAAAAATAAATGGGAATGCACACACAGTGTGCCAAAAACTTTTCTAGCTAAAACAAATATTTCAGCAGGAAGATTATTTATTTTGCTTCCTTGTGATGTATAAATCTCAATTTCAACAAAAATGCACCCTTACGACTGGTTTTGTCAAATATGTTCTTATAATTAATTAAAGTCTCTTGAAGTTCTCTTCTGGTGCGGGCAGTTTCATTCCGGCACCAACCCCCATCGTTTCTCTAAAGTTACACACTTTCTTTGTGTCATCAGACAGACATCAATAACGCATTCAGTGTTGGCATCCAGTTTCATGTCTGGCACGTTGTGCGTCACTAAGAGTGCGTTTTTATCACCAAATCCTCCACGGAGCCGAGAGAACAGCGACAATGGAGTCAGCCAGGTTAACTTTTCCTTTGTGTTCCCGTCTGCAAAGCACAACACAATACATGACTATATATCAGGGCTTAAGCTGTCAGAGCCCTCCTTCTGTCCCAGAGACTCCGCAGAGATGGATCACCCCTGCCCAGAGAAAAGATCTGCTGCTGCTCAATGGCAGCTGGATTGTTTTACAGGACAATTAGGCCTGGCCTTTGTTTGGATAATTACAGTGGGTTTGAAGTAGACCAGCCCCCTTCAGGTCATGGGGACAACCTTGACACAGTCATTAGAGAAACGCCCAGTGTGTCATCAGATGTTTGCTGGAGAGCTACAAGTCTTTGAATCCCACGTATGTGGAGCTGCTGTTTGTAAGATGTGTCCTCAAGCAATGAGATGAGGGTGAGTCTCACCAAACACTGGTCTGGGTCACATTATACAAAAAAATAAAATATAATAAAATAAAATATAAAAAAGTAATTAAATTAAAAAGTGAAATAAAATTTGGTTAATTTAAGCTTTATGTTAAATATTAATAATATGATACACTATCACAGTATAAAGCAGTGATATATAAAACATATTTTTATATACAAATGCTACAGTGATATCTTTTTATATAAGAAATTATTACATTCTTTGTCTAAAAGTCTAAAGCCTTATTATTTTTGCTTCTATCTAGTTAAAAACAACACAAAACCTACACCATGTTGTGTGTGTGTGTGTGTTTGATCAGGTTTTTATTTATTTATTTATTTATTTTTTTAAGCATTATGTTAAAATCATATACATAGAGTGTAAGAAACCAACCAAAACACATGACTGGTTTATATTTTACCCACATAAAATGAAATAAAATAATTTATATAATTTTCGGTACATCCTGTTTTTTTTACATATAAAAGCTTTTTTTACTTTTTTCAGAATACAGAATTTTTCTGAATACTTCAGAAAATGTCTGCTATAGATAATTTATAAAAAAAAAAATAGTACATAAATAAAATCTCATCTTGTCAATGTCCATCAAAAGGAAAGACTTTCACAGTAACCAGGAAACTGTTATTGTGGTTAATAGCAAACAAACGTGTTGTAAATAACCCAAGACCCGCAAAAAAGCAGAGTTTATCAATTCAAAGAGTGATATTGTACCTGAGTCATTCCCTCAATAAGCACTTAATCCTCCATCTGTCAAGCGAACCAAAAGCACTTGAGACTAACAAACATACCTGCAGTCCTGTATATCTGAGCTGAGCCTTGTGTTTGGGTGGGGTCCCCAACTACACCAACAACAGTGTCTTGCATCTCCAAACAGATACTGATAAGTCGTAATGACTCTTACTTTGAAGCTGTAAGGCTAAAGCAGGTGAGTCAACATGGTTATTTCTTTATAGATAGATACTAGCAGTGTGAAGATGATTAATGATTGGGCGACGCTTTGTAGAGCAGCTTTACAGCACTGACTCACAAGAGTAACACAACACCAGCACACTCCATAGTCACCTGCATATCGGATAAATCAGACAGAAAGTGTAAATTGTACGTGGGAGTGTTGCCCTAGATTTGCAGGTGCGCTTTTGTACAAGAAAGCAGAGAAAAAGTACACAAAGAGTAATTAAAATCCAATTTCTTCCTGTGTATGTGCTTTGCAGAAGCACTCACAGACAAAAGCAATCACGCTAATGCAGGCAGTGTTGGGGAAAGTTACTTTAAAAAGTAATGCATTACAACATTGCTTTACTCTATAAAAAAGTAACTAATTAGTTGCTTGTGTCTCTACATTACTTCTGAGTTCAGCCTGGTTGCTTGTTTGTTATAAAAATGGTTCATTTTACACATTTTTACACCTAAAGGGAAATGAATAGACCTCAGGCTGAAGGAAATGTAAATTGAGGAATGTACAGTAGAGGGCGCCGCTCAAACAACTCGCATGAAAAATATTTCGCAGAAGAAAGTTATTCAGCAACAAACTTACTCCTATATGTCTTTTAATAAATAAGGTGTTGGTTTACTAGTTACTTAAAAAAACGGTATTCTGATTATGTAACTATTACGTAAAGTTATTTGTAATGTTTCATCAACAACACTGAGAGCAGGGATTATTAGTGCTAACACTACTAATACTGATAACGTAAATACTTTCAACTCACGTGAAAACTAAATTTATTTTTTAGCATTCATTGCTATTTTTGTGGTGAACAATTCATCAGTGCAAAAAGGATTTTCTTTCATAATCTTTATTTCAAATCTGAAAATGCTCCTCCCCTTTTCTGATTATATTAGTTTGAGCATGACATTATTAACCATGCGCCTCCGAATGTCAGTGTACTTTTCTGAATGAAATGCCTACTTTACTACATCCAGTCAATTTGAAGAAGAAAAAAATAAGCCGTGCCCTTTAGTTTACTGTTTCAAAATACGGTTTCTCTCAGAGGGACGTCAGAATACGGTAACATCATCGCAAACGTTAGGTCCATGCGGACTTTAAAAACACACCATTCCTCATTATTTTGAACTGGAGAAATTGTCAGCCGCTCCAGGACACAACAGCATTTCTGATTCATGACTGAACTGAACGATTCATTCACAAATTGGACAAAAAATTTTTGAGCAGCTGTTCACATGTAAACAGCTCACTGATTCAAATGATTCGGACCAAGCAAGTCTTTAGTAAGCAGTTCAACAGTGAATAAAAAAGTATGTCATCAAATTACTTTTTCATGTAACAATGGAATATCTGAGCTACTTTTTCAAATAAGTAATGCAAGTTTCCCATTCTTTCACTGACACCTCTCCTCTCTTGTGTTGAGGGAAACTGTGAGTGTGACACAATGCCCAGGTAACCTTCCGTAAACACCCTATACCTGGAGCATTTTCGTATGTAAGAATTCTCACACTTTTTATACCGAATGTTTCTATTGAATAAAAAACATGATCAGTCTGTGATTAATTTCTCCTTGTATCAAAGACATTAATCAGCCGCATGTACACTGATAACAGTTTTTGATTAATGTGTTTAGATGAAGTGATACCTTCTCGAGGTTCATTTCATTGATTTTTTTTAAAGAGGTGAGAGGCGAGTAGTGAGAGTGTGGAAATAGATACTGCTTCTGTCAGACCATAATGGTAAAAACGTAGCTGTTTGGTAGTGATTAATATGGCGTTTTGGGTGTCAGGGCAGAGGTTAGATCTTTCGCACTTCACCTAGTTTTTCAAGCCCACCCGGTGCAGGGCCCTCAGGAACCAGAAAAAATGTCTGAAATGTCTGAACCAAAAAAAATGTCTGAAATGAGAATAGAAAGAACGAGGGCCAGAAAACATACTTGAACACATTTGATTCGTGCTGATTGGAGTGTAGTTATGTTGTTGCAACCCTGTTGTATCAATTACACCCATGTTAAATGACTTGTTTCGCTCTGCAAATGTTTGTTTTCCAGCTGGTGCAGATGTGGGAGTGAATGTGATGATAAGCAAGAACAATATGCCTCGCAGGCTGCCGTAGAGAGAGATCATGTTCTCCTGGACAGAAACACACAATAGAAGAAAGGAAAGGTGGTGAAGAATGGAATATGGATGAGAGAACTGAAGGTATATATGCACGCACACAATATACAATTGAGCGTATATCATGTTATTTTCATAAAATATGCGTATAACATTAATTTAAAAAATACCGCTTCTGAACCCACATTTAAAATGGTTACATCACTGAACCACGGTAATGACAATTTTTTGTTGGGAAAGTCTCTTAAGTCATGGTGATTTCTCAGTCTTGGCTTTTCTTTTGACTTGGAATCTATTAAGATTCATCCATATGAATGAATCACTGCTGTGAATAATACAATCAGCTATTAGAACTAATAAAATGCTTCATGTTTTCCTGAAGTATACGTTTCTTACTCAGCAACATTTGTATCTTTTCCAGCTCATTATGCCTTCATGAACTGAAGGTCAGGCCAGCCTTGGTTTCATTTATTTGTGCTTTGACAATAGCCTCCTGAGAAGAGCGGTTATGTCTTTCTTCATTCACAGATCACTTTCTCCAAACCCCAAACAACTTTACAGCTTTAATGATCATCAATTACTGGCCCATTTTGCCTTTCAAGCAACTCTTAACCACAAAGCAGACTAAAAATTAACTCTATTGAGGAGCTCTGGGTGTAATTGGCTACCTGAATGCTCCGGCACAAAAGACTAGTGGGGACGGCTACTTAGCCAAATGAGCTGAATACTGTTTATGGGCTCTTAAATACACTTCTCACTGGCAGCACAACAATGCATTGACCTCTCAACTTTGGCATGACCTCTCTCAGTCTGTGTTAACTTCAAACCCTGAGCGTCCCCTCCCACAGCTGGGAGTTGTTATGATAGCCAATAAAAAGACAGACAGCCAATGAAGGCCCAGCCTACGGGCCCCTCAGAGCAGCCTGTATGAAAACAGAGAATGGACCAGAGGCGTTAACTCATTAACAGCCTTTGTTGTGCCAAAATGGGTATCATGCGGGCTCTTGGTGAATGGGAAATGGGCTAATGACCTGAAAAGCAACTTCAAAAGGCGTTACAAACCAGATGAATGCATCCTTCCATTTCAGAGTCACCATTTCAATGAAGGCCTTGCTCTGAGAATGTTGACGTCTTTAAAACCATTTAATATGATAATTCTCCCATGCTGAAAGGGAGTAAATGTGAGTTTCAATGGGACATTGTGCTTTGAGAAGTTTTGAGTTTTAACCTTATTTGAGATCCATCTTTATTACCTTGACCAGCAATTAAGTAGTCAAACGTATCTCTTCCTAAATGTGTTCTCTTTTACTTGCATTTCTTAGGAAATTAACAAAAGGAAATGAAGATTGTTTAGTATCTACTGACCCAAAGCCTTCCTGAATCTCCTAGAGACTTGCAGGTAATAATTCCCAAAATACTTAAGCATTTAGTGCTTTTGCTTGACCGTTTAACTTGTTATGGTTCCAATGAGGCCTTTCCCCTTTGTTTAACACATATATTAAAAAAATTCAACAGATGTCGACCCATATGGATGCAAAAATGGCCATTTGCACCCACAGCTGAATGGTGAAGCAAAATTAGTCACAGTCTACTCTGTAGCTCTTCTGTAGTCATTAGGCTAATGACAGCAGCAGATGATGCTGTGGAGGTGGTAGGACAGCGTATATTCTGGGTGGAAGCGTGAAGCCCTTTTCTGACCCTCTGTGGGTGGGTATGAGCCACTGGAGCAAGAACCCCCCTGAGAATCATTCAAATGAGGAACCCTGAGGGTGTTTGTATGGATCTTGTACCCTATGCAGGGGGTCTTGGGTTACTTGTGTTGGTGAAGGTCTCAACATTGGGTTAAGCCAATTTTTTTGAGACCAGTAATGGAAACTAGACGGACTGGGGGTTCCTATTGGACTCTCAGCCAATAGGAGAGCATGTACTTTAACCTGAGTAGGCGGACAGCATGATCCAGTTGTGTGCGTTCATGTAAATCCTGACCCCCACCACTTTGGGGACAACAAGGTTTGGGCATGACAATGGAGGTTGCCTAGAAAAGAATGACATGACCTAGTGTGTCTGTGTAGGTGTGTGAATCTGGTCAACTGTATATTCAGGAGAAAAGGGCTTTCTTTGAGGAACACTGTTAGGAAGCCTCAGCTGTCACATGTTGGGACATCCCGTAGTGCTGGGCTGCTCCCATCTCGGTTGGAACTTTGATGAATGGATCAGCTTGCTGATTTAGCCTGGGGTCAAATGTAGAGTGATTAGTACAGCACAGCTGAGAAGTACCTGCGCCCCCATGCACAATTCTCTTCCAACACTTTGTGTTTCGAATCAGTGCAACAAAGCACAGCGCCAGGAAACACTTTCAACTTTTCATTGGGAACAAACCGAACTCATAAGACAGACAGTGTAGGTAATTACAGAGTGCATGAAGTTGAGCATGTTAGCCGCGAGATTTCGCCATGGGCTGTTAGCTCACAGGAGACCGTCTTGATTTAATCCCGCTCCTCCACAGTCACACCTCTCCATCTTCATAATCTCCTACTAGTCTATGCTACCATGCTGTTCTGAGCCTTAGGCCAAGGCCCGGCACTGTGTTACCTCCCCCTTGTTGTCTTTTTAAGGAGCAACAAAAGAGCCGTTCTCTAATCACAACCCTCCCACTTCAATTTGAGCACCCTGGCTAACAGGCCATTGATACACACTCAGTGTGGGCACCTGTGCTCCAAAACGCAATTTATGTACACCGCCGCTGGCGAGACAGGACCAATTCAAAGGACGGCTCTGTTAGTCTCAGTCTTTCCCACCGTGCCCACGCTGACCAGAGGAGGTGGTATGAACAACAGAAAGAAACACTGTTGATAAGGGATGAGGTATTGCTGTCATAGCGACTCTTTAGCTTAAGGGAGAAAACACAAACCCGTCATCTAGCTAATCAACTTTAATTTGTCCAACCTGGGACCACAGAGGGTTAGACACAGAGGGTTTCCTAATGGAGTGCGACTACTGAGAGGAAGTGACAAGACTCATCTGTGTGTGGTTTTACCAGGCATATGAATTACATCCTGTTCTGTGACTGAAAACCTAGAAGAGTCATTGGCGCTGAATTAAACGACTGTTAAACATTTAGTTTCAAAGTCTTGTCTGCTAATAATAACGCTGTCTAAAGCTAATACTATTATAGGATCAAAACACAAACATATTTAATCCAAATGTAGACATATTCACAAAAATATTAAACATAGTTACAAATCGATTTTATGTTCAATAGTAATATAAAAAAATGAATGCTTAAGACTAAATAAAATACTTTATTAAATATTTAATTCTACACTGTGAATTCGATCCTCAGAGTTTGCTGAATTATAAATGCCAGCAAAACAATTAAGTGTTACTAATCTAAAGCAATGTGCTATGACGACAGGACTAAAAATGAAAAATACATCATTTGCATACAGTTCATCCAGAATATTTGATCCGAGTGGAAATATGTCAAGCAGATTTACACAGTAACAGTGACAGACACTGCAGTGCACACATGGTCAGCTACTGTCTTTCAGCCTTCGTATCCAACATAATAAAACTGCAATAACAAATCCTTTCAGGATTTAAATAATAAACCATTGAACTGAGAGGCAGGTCTTTGTGCGGTGGAAATGGGCAGTATGCCACTGTGTTAACATCAGATATACGCACCACCTCTGTCTAATCATCCATCTACCTCCATACTTGACTGCATTTAAGTTTTTGTTCAGCATTAGCATGCTGTAGAGAAATAGTTTGTAACAAAAATGTTTGAAAGTTACTGATATTCTAGATGGTGCAGCATTTCTTGAGTTTAACCAATGGGGGTGCCCTTCAGGAGGTCATATAATAGAAGTTCATTTGATGATTAGCTCTATCTGAGACTCCTTCTGGAGCCATAATGAAGGAGTCGAACCAACGCCTTTGAAGATTTTACCTTTTCCAGGCCAACAGGGGCGGCTGAGATCCGGCCACATGGGCATCTGGTCCGGGGGACTGCTCAGGTTTGGGTTACCGTAGCACCACTGAGGTTCAGCTAAACTGCGGGAGGCCAAGAGTAAATCTCCTTTGAATTCAATTAAGCCTTTGTTTTTTGAAATGGTAGCTATAGCTCAGTGAATATATTCACTCAAATTCTCTAGGAGGGCGTATTATTTTATGACTGTGGTTTCATGATGCAACATTTTAAACCAAATTTCTGTACTGGTTAAGCACAGTGAAGTATGACTTCTTATGCGTCTTATAAAGTGAGATTTCTCTGTTGGATTTAAACCCAGCAGAAATGGTAGTAGATTTCTATCCTGCTCTTTTTGCTGCCATTTTCACAAGGATCTCTTCCCTTCTCTATCTCTCTTAATAGGATTAGACCGCCTTGACTCTCAAAAGGCACAGATCCTCAGATTTGGCCCTACAAATGAGGGTGCTTCTAGAGACAGGCCTTTCACACAGATCGGTTGGTTGGTTTTCTAGTTTAGGATAGCTAGGAATAGGATTATAGTGGGACTTGTTGCAAACGAATGTGGGATTGGTTAGTTAAAGCAGCAAATGTTCAGCACTACAGTTATCTCTTAACACGTTAAACCAAATGTGTGTTTATTCATGGTACCAAAATATATCTCAGATAACATGATAAATGGATAGTGCTAAATACAGGAGTACACATATGTGTGACAAGAAAAAGGGACCAAATATAGAGCCCTGTGGCACCCCATTTTAAGCTTTGTTGAAAATGAATATCTTTAAAAGAGAACTCTTTAATGGAAACTTGGAAAAGCCTACATATACACAGGCACTAAACCATTCATATGTAATGTAGTTAAACACTGTGATGAACAAGTGATGTGTGTGGTTCATGAAATTAGAAACCCTCCCAGATCAGCGGAAAAGTGAAAGGCATTACAAATTTCGTAGGCATTTGATGTTAAGGCCAGGTGCAAACAACAATCTATGTCAACAAACAACATCAGGCAGGATTAGATTGGTTTAGATGGCATTAACACTGACCCTTCATGCATGATATTTGCAAATCGTTGTGCATTTTCTCAACTTCTGAATGCTTTCAAATACTCAGTACTTTTTTCTCTGCCATTGTCAATCCCCCCATTTTTTTAGCGAGGATGTAGCTCGGCACCTATTGGAATGAGTTGCTTGAAGTGGATGACTCGTGGCCAGAATAGGTTGTAAAGCCAATGGTAAAAAGGTATGTAAAATTAATAGGTGTAAATGGAACTACTGATCTTGATCTTTATATAATTTAATTCTTGTTACTAACCTTCTCTGAAAAGTGCATTGCATTCCAGGATATAAGATATGTGTAAATATCATTTTAGTTTCCATGTCTGCAACAAGCGGAAA
Organism: Enteromius afrohamiltoni; assembly: GCA_034779775.1. Lineage (NCBI taxonomy): Eukaryota > Metazoa > Chordata > Actinopteri > Cypriniformes > Cyprinidae > Enteromius > Enteromius afrohamiltoni. The sequence goes on along the minus strand of JAUYWG010000066.1, from coordinate 15,318,470 downwards.
GAAATAATAGCTTGAAAGCAGATTACTGTCTTAGGTGGCTGCATTATCTACTACTGCAATAGAGTTTGTCTAATAGAGGTGATGGTTTCATAATTACTATTAAGAGTTGACAGCTACTTTGGAATGCATGCTGAATTTATTGAGACACACAAAAAGAAAAGGAAAAAACAGTGACAGCAAATTACAGGATGCCACTGCTTTTCCTTATTGCCGTTTTACACATCAATGTTTTTGAGAGCTGTTTCTTTTCAGAAATGGAGGGAAGTTGGGTCAAGAAGGTCTCTCTGTGATGTGTTAAAAACACAAACAAGGTTTGCTGTTCTCAGTTGACCCTTAGACCAAAGCACCTAGCTCTGACAAGCCCACCTCACATTCCTGGAGTGACTGCTCATTTAACTGGTTGTGATCCTGATGCAATTCTAGCTTCTTTGTTCCATTCTCTTTTGTGTCTTCATCGGTATTGAGGAAGCTACTTGTAAAACGTAAGCCTTCCAAGCTACATCAGATACTTTAAAGACTTCAAAACTTTCAAACAAATCTTTGTCTTTACCTTCTAGTATGATGTTTGGTAACTCATTGTAGATTAAATTTGGAACAACCTTGTTAGTAAAATTGTAATTTTCATTTTGTTGCTGAAATTTTGTTTTAATTTTTGCTTAATTCTGAACTTATTACAACATCCATCAGATGTTTTTGCAATATTTGGGGTTAAACATGTTGGTGAATAAAATTTATGCAAACAAACACTCTTAAGGTATATATCAGTCCATGCAATTATCTGCTTGAACCCCTAATCTTGACATTGCTATCATCATGCTGTACCGTGAAAGCCACAGAAAGACCCAGATGTACTCTCCAGATTATGCATGTGTTCAGAGAGGTCCTACCAATAATGTAAATGTAAATATTTATTCATGCATGTATGTATTTATCACAAATTCAAATATTTGTTTTAAATCTAATACCAGAATATCATAAACATAAGTGCAGTATGAGATTTTCTTATAAACTGCACATGAATAATGTAATAGTAATAGTGTAATAGTGCAAGTAATAGTGTGTTTAAATTCTCTATTTATAACCAAACACCTTTGGCAAAGTAAGATGTTGACCTTACTTTACGAACTACTGATCAATCCAAAATACCTCACATCAAATTACAAAGACACAGACCCACAGATCTCCCACATTTTTAGATTCCCCTCCGACTGGCCATCTCCGTAAAACTGAGACCCAGTTATCAAACGCTCACCGTTATCTGTGCCACACAAAATTACCATACCAATGCCGGCTGTTTAAGCGATGATACATTAACACTGCACCAAAAAAAAAAAAAGAGAGAGAAAGTGGACTGCAAGCCCCAAGCGTGGATTCCTCTCAACCCAAATCACCGTGATGCATTCAAGAGGCGGGTTGTCATAATGGATCCGAGCCTGGCTGCTAATGGTTATTTAATACACCCATCTCCACGTTCCACTCCTTTTGCATACTGAGCACACAGTGAAGGCCCTAAACCCTCTTTAACACTTATTCAAGATGACAGGAAAAATGAAAGCGTTTGTCCTCTCAATGGAAAAAGTAATCACAGCTACATTATCCACCCGCTCGGCCCTATCATGCTAAAGCAGGGGACAAATGTCACAGAGATGTATTTAAACACTGATGGAGCACCACTGCGTGATTCCTGCCATGGGGCTGATTAATAAGAATAAATAAATATAAAATCCTCAATTTGTATGTAAATGCGCTGGGGAAGGGGGCCGGCAAATCCATATCAGTAGCTAGAGCTAGTCGGATCTACGGACCAATCGTCATGAAGTGAAGTGGAAAATGGTAATTGTGGCCATTCGTCCGTCTTGCGCACAAGACATTATGAGATTCTTATAGAGCCTGTTAGCTAGATTCTACATGACAGGGGAGGCATTGCTGGCGTCCTGTTAGCATACAAAAAGAAATCGGCTAATTAGCTCATAGCGAGAGCAAAGAGGTGCATGAAGACAGATGATAGCTCTGTTCCACAGCCTGTACATAGATAAATCTAAAAACCGAAGTAATCTTCATTTTCCTTTCTTTTTCTTTTATTTTTACAGTTCAACACGTCCCCTTTCAAAGCATACTACATTTAATAGCATGCACATGTGCAAGAAGTTGACACTTGCGCTTTAGAAAGCTTCATATTTGTCCAGCGTCTGTGCTGTTTTTCTCCAATAGTCATGACCAGTACAATTGCGTGAGTAGTAATTTAAGAGTTAAACTAATATTCTGTTGGAGTTGCAGTCTCCAGTATTTTGTTGTTCTTTCCTTTTATTTTTAGTTTTGTTTACTACTGCGCGACTACCTTGTGCAACAACTGATTAGTGCAAAACGCATGTGTTGACCAAGGCATACAAGGTACAAAAAAACAGGTGGTGCGCATGCTACACTTGCATCATGTGCACTTTACATGGACACTTGCATATGTATCAAAACAACTCCTAACTAAAATGGAACTTCATAAGCGAATGATGCAGGATTATAGTTTTTTGTAGTATTATAATCAACACTCTTCCTGACTTTGTCAGCAATCTTGTTTACTGAGCTCAATGAAATTCTAAATATATTCTGGCATTGCTTTTTCCATGAAGGATACTGGCCTTCCCCCATCAGGAATGGTCAAAAGAAGGTGTCTTAGACACACTTCCTCCAATAACAGTCTCCTAGAACCAAGGACCAACGTTCCTGCTGGGTCACTAGTTTTTGAAATTAAGCTTGATGTCTGACATCTAAGAGATCATTTTTGCTCAATCTCTGTCTTTGTGAACTAGAATATATCACCACTGACAAAGAAACAGAGTGCTGGTTAGCAAACTGTGTGTTGGTAAAAAAGGTTCCAGTAGGCCACAACTAGTGAATCAAGGGCAGCGCTCCAAACACACACAAAAAGAAAGCGAGAAAAAGGATTCGGGAGCATAATAGTTTTGGACAAAAGTCATTCAGGTATGTTTATCTTTGGCTTCTCTGTAAATAAGGCCGCTTTGTGTTAAATTGGATTTTGCAGATGACACTGGTGGGTAGAATGTATCCGCTCAAGTGCAGCTCTCAGGAGAAACTTATCAAGATCTCTCGCATCACACCCATAAACACCCTCATGCGGAGTATCGCTGTTAAATAAAACCAGCATTTAAATATTAATAGTTGTGGATTGTTGGGTAGTGAGCCTGATCTGAAGACTGCAACTTGAATGAATATTAATCATTATTGAGGTGGAATGGCGTGCTCACACTTATTCATATTCTAATGTATTTATGCTAATACCTCCGCCTCACTGTGTATGTGTTTATGAGAGTTTGAGAGAAGAAGTATAGTCTATATCAGAGTAAAATAGAAAAAATGACTGAATTTTCAAGCATAATTTAACATTAATAATCGATTTAGTGAGCCTTGTGGTGCGTGAGGTCTGCATGTTGATATTTTTATGTATCAGATTTCGAATAATAGATATTCTGAATGTGAATCAAAGGAATGTTCCAGGTTCAATAAAAGTTGAGCTTAATCAACAAGATCTCTGGCATCCTGTCAGTTACCATAAAAAGATCATTTGACCTATAATGGAAGACTATGGGGCAATCATAAAGGCTTTGATAGCAGACATGTAGTTATTCTTTTCATTGAAATGCTAATATTAATTGTTCCGTTAAAAAAAAGCTGTCTAAATACATTTTTAATGGCACCAAATATCTCTTTTATTTTATGTGTATATGTGTTTCATGCAAAAATGACCAGGTTTACTGGCTTTCCATGGCCATGTCAGGAGCTGATATTATATTGGTTATAATGAAAATTCTAACATGCATATATCTTAGTATTTTAACATTTACCTCTACTGTACACACAGTACTTTTTACACAGTACACACAATGTTTCTTTTGACAAATAGAGAGATGAACTGAAGTTATTTTTGACAGCTTGTCATATATGCTGTACATGGAGCCTAACTTGTATTATAACCTATATAAAATAGAAAAACCTAAATAAAAAACACACAAAGACATTTACAGATTAAATTAGCTGTTAAGAACTCTCTGACCAACATAACCTGCCCCGAGGAGCCCTCGCCATCAGTCTAACTCCAGATAACTTCTCTCGAAAACCCTATTTGATGAAGACTCTCTCGATCCCATCAAAGTAGGACGCTGTGATATTTTCCCACGAACTAACGGATGGCCAGCCCTGATAGCAACCAATCCATTACTGTCAGCCATGGGGTTAGAGTCATTAATTACTCCACTCTCTCCATCACGGCCACACACACACACGGGAAGACCAGGTGTGAGGGACAGTCCTGATTATCCTGTCCACAGATTGGAAAAGATTAATCTTCCCCTCGTAGAAATAACAGACCACGAGGTCCTTTCATTTCAGATTGTAATCATTCTCTTAAAATAATAATTGCCTTTTTCCTCCCCGGCATGTTTTACATTACAATGCGTGTTCGGTGTCTATTGAGGTGGATGTCGTATTGTGTTGGGTGCTTTGAAAGGGCTGGACTGGTGTGGTAGTCTGCGGTGATTAGTGATCGTAATGTTTTAATATTCAAATGACAGCGCGTTTGGTGGTTTTGCTAAAGCAAGCATCGCTCCAACTCTTGTTTCTTTTAGGGTCGCCGATTTAAACAATCAAGAACGAATACAAGAAACATTTGCAAGTATGCAAATACATAAACACATACACTGTTTTTTAGTTTCACAATGCTGCTCCTCTAAAGTCAGTTGTTTTTTATTTTTACTATTTGTTTCTAAAGGTTCTTTTCTATAAAGCACCATGAGCTAACTATGGTCCCTGCTCTGTTGTATAATTCAATGATTTAGTGTTTCCTAAAACCACATTTCGAACAAACATTTTGAGCAAACAGCATTGCAAAGTAGGATGGTTGGAACTACAGCTCTCAACCTAGTTTCTTGTTGGTAGGACATGCAGACTCACCAACACAGTCTCACGACCAATTCATATGTATTTTACGAGGTGGCTAATTCTTAATACGTCACTCGCGTGATTACTCCATTAAAAAAATAACTAATGCCATCGTAACTCTTAAAGTAATGTGTTTGCATTACTAGTTACTTGGAAAAAGTAATCCGATTACGTAACTTCTGTCACTTGTAACGCGATAGCCCCAACACGTCATTGTCCTGAGTTAGTTTCTCCAGCAAAGCTTTGCACTATGGTGGTTATGTCGTCTAAATGGACCAGGGGTGTCAGGGTGGAGCAACTGAGCATGCTACTATACATTCTACATATTTATGGCTATGTCTGTATCTGAATAATAACACAACCAGTTTATTTGTGAAGAGATTTGAAAGAAACTTTGATGTATGTTAGCCTCACAATAACATGCATGACTGCCATGCATTAGCCAGTTGCGTAGACTATGGTTTTTGCCGAAAACTTTGGCTTGTATCTTTTTCCTAAGGCCATATTTGCACACTTGAGAAGTGAGAAGTCACATGCAAAACAAGCCTGTTGTCGTCTGGCAACAGCGCAGCGATGTATGACGCACTGCTCACAGAAGTCATTTTCAAACCAAGCAATTTGTTGTTAGTTAGTGACTTAAATCCCGACTTTCAGTCATGTGGATTGCTATTGAAATAACTGGATTTAGCTCAAACAATTTCTCTGTGATCACATTTTAAGAGATCTTTCTTAAACGTTTACCGCACTTTGTTTTTCTGATCATTTGCTTACAGTAGCAAAACAAAACTCTTGCTCCAAATAAGGTGGACAGTATCATTGTAGTGAGTTTTGTGTGGCAATCTTACAAGCGAAATAACATTCTCTTTAGAAAATGTAAAAATATGCCTTAACATATGTATGAAGTTGATTTAAAATCCCTATAACATAAAAAAAAAGTCCAGTATAATACAAGAAGAAATCAGAATATGGGAAACTATCTCCCAGGAACGTGTAGCTTCACAGAAACGCAGTCAAACACATGATTGTAACAGCATTCTGTGGGATTTACCTGTTTGCCAGAGCAAATCTCACCAGTGTCCTAAAATCACACACTCTCCCACAACTAATTTAATTTGACAAACACACACTTTGACATGCACACACACTCACACAAAGACAAGGCAACAAGAGCACCACTGCACAGTATAAATAAATAAACTACCAGAATAATACATTTTAATATAGGGATACACTTTATTTTAAGGTGTCCTTGTTACAGTGTATTTATATATTTAAGTACTGAGTATTATTTATTAACTACATGTACTTACTATAGGGTTAGGATTAGGGTTTGGCTTGCATGTAATTATGCATCATTTATTGTTATTATAAAAGTAAGTACGTGTAATGTCTTAAAATAAAGTGTTACCTAATATAGTAGGTATACCTTAAGTGCAATCAATGCAGTGACGCTTGCCGTAGTAAACACTGTCAATATACATAAACACTCACATGCTAACTAAGGATTTAGTCCTTTAAAACACATTTTGCTATGCAAGCTGCTGGTAGGGAGGGAAAATGAGGGGTCATTCTGAATATGGAGCAAAGACGGGGGTCTGTCCTGTTGAGTGACACATAAAGCCTCTGAATACTAAAATCTATTCTTGTATATTCGCACTGGATTGTGGACAATGTCATCATTATACACTGGCAGTGAAGTCACACAGGGCCTTGATTTAATAGTGCGGGGAAGAAAACACACTGACAAAACACAGAATTGTAGAGTCTTTTTTATAGCTTGAAGGTTGCTCAGTTATCCCACAGAAGATTGTTGATGTAAGAGCACTGAGCGCTTTATAAACAATGAGTGCTATAATGTGGTCTTAAAAGATGATCTGAGGATATCAAGACTGTGATCTCTGACTTTTGATTGTCAACTTTGGTTGAGAGAAAACATGATAGCAAGTGTACATTTGCATATATCAGTAGGTTGCATAAGACAACATTTCTAATTTTATTTACATCAGTCAATCTAATATGTATATTATTTCAGCTTTGTTTCAGTTAATGAAAATGGTTCATTGTTTCAGTTTTAGTGGTAAAAACAGCCTCACTATAAATAACGACTTACATTTGTGTCTGTTCCTCATAAAGATATGAAAAGACTTGTGCACAAATTGCATTCTACTTGATTCTTTTGAATTCTCAATTCACCTTCATTATTTGGAAAAGGCCAGCTTGTATATGCTGCTAAATATCTCCTAAAAGCACGGATAAATAGTACAAATAAAAATACTAAAACCCGTGGTAAGGAAAAAAGTGACTTTGGCGTGTATATTCTACGCAGTGGGTAGGATTAACGTCGTGCTGCGTATTGTACACGAAAACTGCGTATCATATGCACGCCGATAAGTTCGTATCATATGCACGCTAAACACGTGCGTATCATATCAACATCAACTTTAGCGTATCAGTAACACGGGTTTTGTGTTCTTCTTTGGCGTACTATTTATACGCATTTTCTTGAGACCGGACCCATTTCCTTTAATAACGGGTGAAGGAAGAGGTATTACTTCAGCTGTTAAACAAGGAAGTGAGGCAATTAATATTGCCTTAAGAAGTGCTCACAAAGATCTCCGCTCTCTCTGAGCTCGTGTCAAAGGCTTTGAGCATTTTACACAACTGTGGCGAAGAAAAAAAAAGGGTAAAAAAAAAAAAACCCTCGGCTCCATTTAAGTCTGATCTAAAGAGCTTACAACTGTAATTAAATCATTAAATTCTTGTCCATGCTTGACAGAGCAGAGAGAAATTAACTTCCCCACCAACCTCATTTTCTATTTGAACATGAAATAATGATTTTCTGCCAGTCTAATTACAGAGGCAACATCTGATCTGTGCTGCATCCGAGGGGGATTAACTCCAGCACAGGCATTAGAGCTCATTACCAGCTTGAGTGCAGAAATATTACATCTTGTAATTGGATGGAGAGATTTATATACTGATCCGGGACCGGTTTTTGGAATATTGTAATTACAAGCTTCATTGGTCAGCTACTTATCTAAACTTCACAGGAAAACAAACTGCGCGAGCGTGCATTACATTAACCCGTGCCCCTGTCCGCGGCCGCGCGGCGCTCCTGTTAGTATGAAGGGGGAAATGGGTTTTGCTGTTTCTTCAGGGTGGCTGAGCGCAATGTATCTATTACTTAAGAATAACTGGCTGTGAAGTCATCCATTCGACTGCCATAAGGAGTCTTTTTCTTCTGGCTTTAACGCGCGAAGAGAGTATTGATTACTCAAGACCGCGGCCATTTGCCTGCTAAAATAAAGCAGGTGCGAAAGATGGGAGGATAGATAATTTGCAAACACTATTTCTTTTTCTTTACCGTCCGACCAGCTCGCTCCAGCGTGCAAATCGTTGCTGACAGGTCGAGCGCCGCGTCTAATCTCGCTAAAACAAGCGGTGCGTCAGAAGCCCTGCGGTTATGAACTGCTTGCGGAGGCTCACGGTCCATCGCAGCTCTGTAGTGATCAATGCTGCTGGAGATTCAGCTGATGACGAGCACGCGAATCTCCAAATCCACCGACGACTCTTAAAATCAATAAAGTCCTGAGGGGTGATGATATGTGTTTTCGTTGCGCTTTTCAAATGTTCATTCAGTCTGAGGAACGGAACGGGTCAACATTAGTCAAAGAACAGTTGCTTTTTTAGGTCCTGAATTTTGATGAACGGAAACTTCTCTAGCTCCTCTGGACTGGACATATTTAATAGATCATAAAGAGCTTTGGTAAAACCAGTGCAAGTTATTTTTAACACAATAAATAGACTATTACATGTTTTATTTTTATTATTTATTTATTTTAAAGTAGCTATTGAATTAGTTTTATCCCAATTTTATTATAACATCTGCAATTGCAATAGCCTATATAAATCTGTGAAAATGGTATGAAAATAATATGAACGAACGCGAATAATCCACCCTTCACCCTCACGTTTTTTTAATGTATTTATAATTTGTAATCTGCATTCATTGTAAAGCGCTTTTTTTACGATTTTTCCTTTTTATTTTACATTCTGTGATAATTTAAGCACATGTCCATGAATAGTGATATTATCATCTGCGGCGCCGGATAAAAACTCTTTTATAAAGCGGATTAGATTCTGTGAAATAAGATTTGTGATGTGTTCATAATAAACCGATGGAGATGTAATCTCAGCACTACATACTATTTTCTGAGGACAATAAGGCATCAATATGTTTCTTCAGGATTTATTTAATCTTTTCCCGGAATTTCAATATATCTCTTGTTTCTCGGATTTTCTCTTAATGTTAAACAGAAGATCTTGTTTAATCTATCGCAGTTTGTAGAAATTATTTTTTTTTTTATCATGACAAAGAACAAAAGCTCGTTTTTTTTATTATTTTACTGTTTTTAAAACCCACATTGATGTAATATTTCCATTAGCCTGTTATATATCTAACATTTTATTTATAAAATTGTAGGCTATTTAATATTTTTACGACGATTTGGTAATTCTTGGCACGTGTTACGCAAATAGTCTGTAAGTTTATTCTTGTTTCTGTTATAAAAGGTTGTAATAGGCTATTCGGTTTGTGTGAGAATAAAGTTCAATATGATTTAACGATAGTAGGAAATAAAGTCTGAAATTTATCGGACGACTGCTGACTTTATGAGTGTCTGAAAGAGGGAGAGTGAGAGAAAGAGAGAGAGTTTTCAGAGATGGGAGGGGCCTGGGAGACACTAGAAATGTCAATCAAACGAGTCTTGTGAACAATCTCACTCAATCTGAATGTGACCTCAGTCCACCTCAGAGCGGAGAGCGGCTTTAACTCTCAGCGAGGCTCTCCGCGAGTTTCCACTCGATCCACCGTGTCAAAGGCGAGATCTGTGATTGTTTTCCGTCGCTCGGACCTTTGGCAGCAGCATGTCTCTCCCGCAGCTCGGCTATAAGTACATCAGACCGCTGTACTCCACGGAGCGGCGCGTCGGCGCGGAGCTCAGCGCGTCGGGCTCGCTCTCCAGCGTCCTCTCCAGCATGTACGGAGCTCCGTTCGCCAGCGCGCAGGGATACAGCGCGTTCCTGCCCTACTCCAGCGACCTCTCCGTACTCAATCAGCTGGTGAGTTCACGGAGAATTAATCTTTGAGTTGAGCGATATAATAGGGTAATCATTTGGATCTGCAAGCATTTTGGAAAGATTAAAAATATGGTTCGCATTCTAGCCTATTCATATGTAATGACCTGCTAACTGCTCAACTTAAAAATAAAACGCAAGTTTCCGTAAGTTTAAGTACCGAAAAATAACTTTTAATTTCCTTTAGTAACTATTCATTTCACATTTACCGGTGCTTTAGAAAGCACAGAAACCAAATCGGCTGAAGAACTTAATATTAAAAAAAATATTTCCCACAAAAAACTGTAAGTTCAACTCACGAAGGGTTGTTTTTAAGGAAATTAGTATCTATTGAAATCGAAAAATGTATTTACTCTTACTATTGAAGTGTGAAAACGTTTCAAATTAATAAAATGCATTTTAACACATTTTTATTGTATTCTATTTTAATCTTCAGAAGCAGTACAAGTAAGTACTCTTGAGGAATAAAAAAACGTCATTTTAAATGGTTATTACTTCATAAAACTGGCTACATCTAGTTAAAAAAGCTATTTTTAAAAATAATTATTTTTATTGATTTTAAGGGTCCAATTTGGTAAGGGAACAAAAACAAACACAATTATAAAAATTAGATACCAACTGTATATTTCCATTTTTGCAAAACATTTTTAATGTTCTAAATGTGAATTTTTCCTGGTTTTATTTACATCCTTCTCCAATGAGTTTAAACAAATTTAGCAGCAAATAAGCACATATTTCTCTCAGTAGCACACATGCTCATGTATACTTGCTTTTCTTTTGTTTAAGGGTTCCCAGTATGAGTTTAAAGACAGTCCAGGGATTCAGCATGCAGGGTTTCCTCACGCTTCCTTCTATCCGTACGGACACCAGTATCAGTTTGGAGATCCGTCCCGACCCAAGAACGCCACCCGTGAGAGCACGAGCACCCTGAAGGCCTGGCTCAGCGAGCACCGGAAAAACCCTTATCCCACCAAAGGAGAAAAAATCATGCTGGCCATCATCACCAAGATGACCCTCACTCAGGTGTCCACCTGGTTCGCCAACGCCCGCAGAAGACTGAAAAAAGAGAATAAAATGACTTGGGTTCCCAAAACGAGAACCGATGAGGATGGAAACGTGTATACGAGTGACAACGAGGACGGAGACAAGAGAGACGAGGATGAGGAAATAGACCTGGAGAACATAGACATGGAAAACATTGAAGACAAGCAGGATTGTGATTATCACGACGATGAAAAATCGGTGTCCAAAGTTTCGGATTCTGAGGAATATGATGACGCAGGGGCAGAGAAGAGTTTTATGAACAATATTATGAAAGACAGAAGAGAGACAAACTCGGATGAGGGAGAGGAGGACCAAATAAAAAAAAATCCAGCAGCACAAGAGCCCTCAAATAATCCCAGTCCGCCCCAGAAACCAAAGATCTGGTCTTTGGCTGAAACCGCGACCGCTCCGGACAGTCCCAAAAAGTCCTTGTGGATTCAGAGGAACTGTGATGCTCAGACAGTCAGGAGCCCTTCCCATGTTCAAAACTGGACTAAAATGGCCCATCAGATGGCTTTAACCAGCCATTACCTCGGACTTAAACACCAAAGCACCTCAAACAGTCACATACATGTGAAGCATGGAGAGCAGAGGACTCACAGCCTATGAAACAAATCAGACTTTTTTTCATGTTTTTAAAATATTTTTCACCTTCCTTGAGGGAGAGCGTAACACTTACTATGAATCCGAGAAATATCCATGCCCTGAATTTATAATAGATTAAAGCTCTCTATTAGCTCTTCAATTAATATGAGATTATATTAGAAAATATTTTATATTGCTGACGTTTCATTGTGTTTCATTTGTTAGAATCGTTCCATAACTCCTGTGTTTTTTTATCAGTAGGCCCAGTTTAACAGTCTTACACTGATGTTGGATTCGGACGCAACCCATGTAAAACATCTAAATGAATAGATTGTATTATTGCAGAATTAGTCACTGAGTGTTATAATAATTCATGGAGGAAAGAGTGCCTATATGGGAATTGTAAAAGTCCCCTAATAACACACACACTTTGTTCGCATGAATTATGATTTGTGTATGTGTTGCATCCACATCCTTGTCTTATTTTAGCACGTCTGTTTCAAGGATTCGCAATAATATCATACCAGAATCTATGCTTGTCATAAGAAGTGATTTTTACAGTTGTTCATTTTATTGTTGTTGTTGTTGTTGTTTTATTTTTCTAAATGCCTTGGATTTGTTTCTAAATGCCTCTGTCATTGTTTGTCACGCTGCATTTTATATGTCATGTTTTGTCTGAATATTTTAAATAGGGTAAAACAAAATAAATATTTGAAATGGTTTTGTAAATGGAAATGTACCTACTTGAAATATTGTACAAAGACATATATTTTGAATATTAAAATGAAATCACAATTGTCATAACGAATTTATTCTTTCTCGTTTTCTCTTCTTAAATATGTATTCAATCTAATTAATCAGAATTAAAAACAACATTAGTTCTTTAAAATATGACTAATCAGCAAGAAAGCACAGATTTGTGTCACCAAACATTTTTAAAAAAGGTATCTCAGTAGACATTATATTCTATTCTTGGGGTCACATTGATTTGACAGATGTAATTTTAGTCACTTGAGATGATTTGGTTTGTTTTTCTTGAAGTTGTCTCGGGATTGACATGCTGTCACCCTGATGAACTGCTCTGCTTTAGAGCGCCATCTGCAGGCAGCCAAGAGATCCCATGTTCTGCTATCTCTCTGTCTAAGGTCTTTAGATCGTAGAAGGAGACCATTGCGACAAGAGTCGGAATTACTATTCCTCAAACTCTTTATCCCTAGCATGAATTACACCTCAAATCATATGGCTTGTCGAGGAAAGCTGTCCTATTACATTTCTCAATTATGAGATATGATAAAACTAGAAACCAGGATATTATAGAAACTATAATGGGTCGCGCATTTAATTTGTCTTGCTATTTGTAGATCTGCATCTGTAATTGAACTGAAAAAAAGGTGTGGACGATCAGGTCAAATGTAGTTTCTGTATTTAAACCACAGCTATCTGAGTGTATGTTAAAGGTTAACTCTTTTGTGTTTGTTTGTGTGTCTCGAGAGGACAGACGGCACAGATAGGGAGGCCGTGCTGATTTCATGCTTGCGTTCTGAGGGAAACGCTTTCACGCCACACAATGGAGCCTCGTCTGGATTGGGGGAGAAGGAGGACAGACTGAGGTCTCTCTCCATTCAGTGTAAAAATTCCTCACCCTGTTCCCACAAGGCCTTGTCACAGGAGTTACAGAACAATTATGGTAATAGAAGCAAACGTAGAGTCTTTTTACATTTTACACAATATTTCACTGGGCTTGTTGTTTCTCAAGATATAATGACATTCTTGTGGTAGGTGGGCTCTTGAGTGATGTTCAGTATTACATTTAGAGCTAAATCTGTGACTGAAGTGGAAGTAAACATCAGTCAGAGATGCTAATAACCACTCTGAACAGCCTAAACGAGTCATCAGAAATTCAAATAGCATTTTCATGATGCCTACACGTTACTGAGTAGTACTTGGTTTATTTGGCAACCCCACAGTGGGTAAATATTGGATAGAACACAGGCTGGGTCATTTTGTCCCAGCTGGTTGGGTTAAATGTTTTTTAAGCCAACTATTGTTTAAAATGTATAATATTGCTGGCTTAAAATAGACTGGAGATTCAAAATCCCACAGATAATTACTAGAGCAACAGCAATGATCAAAAGACGAACACATGGACAAAATACAAGACAAATTTAATTTATTCGGTTTACAATATTACGTAAACCAGGTAATATTATAATTATTGCTAATATTATATACTCCCTGCTAAAAAAACAGCATATGCTTGTTAGGTATGTTTTGAAGCTGGGATGCTGGTTTATGCTGGTCCTTTGCTGGGTTTTAAGATAGTCGGCCCAGATTAGCACCGGCATAAACCAACATCCCAGCTTCAAAACACAGCATATGCTGGGTTTTTTTTTCAACAGGGAAGCATTTAAGACATAATAAAACCCATAAGAGTTAAAAGTAGCATTTTAATTTAAGTGTATTCAAGCATTCTACAATCACTTTTTTTTTTTTTACAGAAACAGTGCTCCTTCCTGTGCTGTTAGCGAAGGAACATCAGCATCACGTTTTATTCGCAGTTGCTGCAAATGACTCCAAAACGTGCCCATAAACAGCGCTGAGACTTAAAAACATAGGCATTAAATTAAACTCGGTATTACAAAAACAAATTAAAAATCTATTTATGTTATACAAGGCAAAAGGCATTTCCACTGTGTGTGCAATGACTGACTTAACCTATGTTGCTTTGCATATAATAATGTAATTTACAGCACAGTAAAGACTTTAAAAATTAAATAATATGTATACCAACCATTTTTTTTCACTGAAACTGCATCTGATCTCTGCGGCGCTGAGAACTGCTCACTCCCGTAGAGGACTCAAAAACATAAAACTCTATCAGAAGCTGGGTGGTTTCTTTAGAGACAAGCTCAGCGCAACAATAAAAATGACCCAGCAACTCAGTTACAGAAAACTACCCAGCTCCTGGGGAAAAATATTAAAATATAACCCAGTAAAATTACCAAACAAGCTGAACCCAGCATTTATTGTAGGTAAAAAAAAAAAATAATAATAATCCGGCATTTTTAGAGTTTACATATGCATAATGCGCACCAGACTGAACCAAACTCGGTCCTGGAGGGCCGGTGTCCTGCAGAGTTTAGCACCAACCCTAATTAAATGCACCCGAAACAGCTAATCAAGCTCTTACTAGGCATGTTAGAAACTTCCATGCAGGTGTGTTGAGGCAAGTTGGAGCTCAACTCTGCTGGACACGGGCCCTCCAGGACCAAGTTGGCAATGTTTCTAAGATGGAAGAACTGGTTTTGTAATATGGGAAAAATGATTTTCAAAACACAAGTTGCTGTCTAATATAACATCCAGATTTTTGACTATAGAGGAAATACAGTGTCCTGGCATAAAACTCTTGATGGCACAGTATAATTAGGTCATTTTCACATGGCACAGCTGATTGGTTCTCTCCCGTATTGGTAGCCAATGAGCTGTCTTCTCAACATATATATTGCTAGTGCTTGTAGCAGTAGCAGTCGCAGCTCACTTTAGAACCCTTCACCTTCCCCAGCTCCTCCTGTATATATCTGCTATGAGGTGATTCATGTATGATATTGGGGGTTATTTCATGTATGTTATATGTGCAGCGGTCATCCAGTCTTTCACATTTTTAACACATTCTGTTAGCTTAGATCATTTAGAAGTTCCATCTGGTCTTTTTGAGATGTATAGTTTAGTATCATTAGCATAACAATGAAACTAATCCTGTATTTTCTGATAATATTACCAAGGAGCAACATGTATACTGAAAATAGCAGAAGGCCTAAGACAGATCCTTGGGGCACTCCATACTTTACTGGTGACAACTGAGATGACTCCCTGTTTAAATAAAGTGGTAGCAATCAGACAGGTGGAGTCTGAATCATCTTAAATCCTGCCTTTGAATACCTGTATAGTAATGTAATCGATCTATGCGTAAGTCATGATCTATAGTGTCAAACACAGCACTAAGATCAAGTAAAACTAGCACTGAGATGCAGCCTTGGTCTGACGCAAGACATTTGCAATTTTAACTTCAGACCTGAGGTTTTTTAACTGCATGTATAATATGCTATTGTAGGAGAACTTTAAAAATGGCATAATAATGGCACTTTAAATTTCTAAAGAAATGGGATAAATGTTGACAGGTGAGAATATTGCATTCATTCAAAGCTAAGGATAATTTGGCTGTATGGTTCTCTGATATATAAAGTGTAAACTATTTTTCAGCACATGCAGAATTATCCAACACTGATATTAATCAAAATTGTATGTAAGTCATCTGCTAAAATCTGTTGCAGATACAGATACAATACATGTGAATTATGGTTGCAGACACATCACCTTGCTTTCGTTGCTCATTGATTGGTTTTGACCCAATCTGGCTTACATACATGCATTCTGCATAGGTATGTAATAACTTGCCAATAAAAATAACAGTTGTACATGTATTCTACTTTATAAACAGCATAAAGGCATTATAATCCAACAGAAAACATTTTGCTGATGTGACGTACATGTATCAGGGCACACAGCATGCTAACCACCACTTAAAACATGCTAGCAACCTCATAGTATGCTAACCCCATGTTAGCAAGTGCATAGCTTGCTAACAAGCTCTCAGAACACCGTAACAACATCCTGACAAAGGCCCTCAAAGCTAAAGTGGGTTAAAACTCTCACATTTCGTTCCAAAAATGCAAAAATCTTGGTCTTAGCTTTGCCCTCGACCGACTATATGTGAATAGATGTCATAGTTTTCATGTTGCCTTTGATCAGCTGATAGGAACACAATGCGTGATTGTACACCAGTGCAGTAGCATAACCCTGAAAACAACTGGCCTGAATGTTCTCACTGCTCTACCATATCATCATTCTACACCAAAATTTAGACCCGCTGTGCAAACTAATAAGACACGACTTCACCTGCATCTGAGAAAATGTGCTGGCAGTCATCTAACATGGCGGCGTTAGTTTCAACACGATGGCCACCAGCCAAAGAGATGTGTAAGTGAATGAGTAATACAGGGATAAATCTTCAATCCTCAAAGTCAATATTCAAGCAACCTTTATTTGAGTTCTATCTAATTCCTTTATATCTGTTGTGTGTATAGGATAAGCCAGTTTTGCTTTCATGTGTTCTAAAAATTGAAAAAATGTTACAGTAAAACATGATGAATATTATATATTTTTAGGCAATAGAGCTAAACAAAACAAAGCTGTCTATCAAACTCATCTAAAACCTGTTTGAATATTCTTGTTTTGGGAAAGTAACGTAATTATAGCACACAATAAAAATTATATAAAATGTATTATTACTATTTTTTTAACAGTAAAAGTATATATTTAAATAATATTAAAACAGACAATACATGTAAGAAACCTAGGTGGAAAATTATATTTAACAAGACAATGCATGTATACTTTAACTGTAACTTAAAGCAAAAGTTTAGCATACTTGACATTACCATAAAACATAAAAAAAATTTCTACAATAATTAAAAGGATGTTTATATATGTAACTCTCCAATCCCCAAGTATTGTCTACCCATATTTTTTTCATTAGCCATTATGCACCAGGGCCCACCTAAAACAACCCCCACCACTTCATCATCATCCTCAGAGCCCTGAAAGATTCACACACAAGTCTTTATGGAAACTCCCATGACCTGGAGAAATGTGTGAGACCTAAGATCACTCACTGATTAAATAATCAAACATCCAGAATAGGACTTCCGCACTGGGCCGCTCCCCCACAGGACCATGGGAAATCGCATGGCTAATACAATTTTACAGGTGGATTCACAAGAAGATTGGAATGTAATTACCAGTATTAAAATGTCGACCTCTAAGAATTCCCTGGAGTGCCGCTCACCCTGACTTTAGGATGGACTCGGTATGTGTTATATTGAAAGAAAATATACAGTTGTTGGGATCTGGGGTTTGGTATAAACATATCTTACACGGATGAACAGATGATCGTTTAAAATACAGGAAAGCAAACAGCGCATGGGATACGGGGTCAAACGGTTAAATCCACATCCAAAATGATTAAATGGCTTGAAATCATGGTTTCGTCAGTTATTCACAGTGACATTGCAGTTTCCACGGGTTACATTGCAAATCTTTATCAAACAACTCTCATGACTGACTGGATATAAATGGGTGCAGCTTCAACTTTGACACTTTTTTGTCCCAGGGGTTGATTTTTATTAAAAATAATAGTGTTTCATTTATTATGTCTAATATGAGGGTCACATCTCGAAAAATGTCACTACCGTATGATTTATTTCATTGTTTTATTATTCTACCATTGTCCAGGGCAAACATTTTAAGTTATGAAAGTATTAATTATTAAAAGTCTAAAATGGTCATTCTTGGATTTGAAGAAAGCACAGATCAGATATACTTCATTGGTCTATTTAAGGAATATGATCATTACAGTCATCTGTAAAGTAAATTGAATCTGAAAGCTTGCGGTCACTCCTTTCACCAGCCTGTTTAAATAGCACCAGGATGAAAAGGCCACAACTCTCCCAGTGACCCACCACATGTGTCCTTCACTGGGCTAAGGGTGAGGTGTGATGACCGCTGGAAAATCTTTCCTTGTTCTTTCACTTTGCCAGCTCACATACACTCTCTAATGAAACACCAGACTGGCAACGCAGGAAGCTGGTGAGCTCAGCTCTGACTAACGCAATAATTTGTGCACAAAACACATGCACACACACACCTGCATCTGTCTAACGGCATGGCATTGTTTACAATATACAGTATAATTCAGAAAAAAAACATTAAAAAACATGATCATTGGTTTAGATAAAGGACTATAGAATTCTTATTTCTGCAGCGCTGCAGAGAGACAAGTTTTCTGTGGTTAAGACATCTGAAAGACTGTTTAAAATAACTGCTTGCCTCCCTTGGCCCAGGACGTCAGTATAGGTAAGAGTTTGACTGACAGGTCAAAGCTGAAGATAGAGCCTTGTGGCAATCCGCACTTCACTAGTGTTAGGATAGGTTAGAACTGAGAGTAAATACACTTTCATCTGGATAGAGAGACTTGGTGTGATTGTAGTTTAGACCGGTTTTGTTCTTCGAGCCAAATTCCCCATTCTACACACCCAATCACAACGTCTTGAGGAATTTTACTCACAAACACACAAACACTGTCAAAATCTCGCTATCTTGGTATGAAACTAAAAGCAATGTTAGACATGAGAAGTCTCTGCTGAGCAAAAAGGCTTAAGCATTTCCTTGTGTTCTGAGTCAAAGTTTGTTCATGTGTATTGACGTTTACCTCAATCACAGAAGTACACATGTACAACCAAGGGCAGCTAAACAAATGCATCGGCCTGAAGATCAGGATAGGAGATGGGAAATCTCTACAGGCTTTAAGAGGAGCACACAGCCCTTAGGCTATGCTTTAGCCAGACCTATAGCTGTAGAAACACCAACACCACAGACGTGAATTAAATATGAAGACATTTAGTTGGAAAGCCCTGCATTCCCTTTGACTAGATTCTTAGTTTTAGATATTCATACTCTGACTGATCACATATATTCTGCTTGATCAAACATAAAAGGAATAATTTTGGTTTACTTTGGGAAATATTTGAAGACGTTTGGTTTAGTTTGGACAGCATAGGATAGAATAGGATAGGATAGGGTAGAAAAAGTTTGGTTTGGTTTAGTTTGGTTGGAAAGGAAATGTTTAGGGAAGGGAAGGGAAGGGAAGGGAAGGGAAGGGAAGAAAAGAAAAGAAAAGAAAAGAAAAGAAAAGAAAAGAAAAGAAAAGAAAAGAAAAGAAAAGAAAATGTGGTTTACTTTGGTTGCAGAAGAAATGAAATAAAAAAGTCTGTTTTGAAAGGAAAGGAAAGGACAGGAAAGTGATTCTGATGGTAGTATCCAGACAAAAAGGTCTATGCTAAAAAATTAAAATAGCTCCGTTGACACAGAACCATCTGAGAAAACAAATGTAATCCACTTCGCTTTGGTGAACTCTGTCCCACTCTGAAGGAGATGGTGGTACTTAGACTGACGTGCCAAGTTCACGGTGTATCCACTGCGGGATGTGTTTTATTTATTTCCTGAACTCGGGAGCAGGTGAGGGAGGGTGTTTGTCAGGTGAATGAGAAGAGAGGTATTGAAGTGTATGAAATATTCAGCAAAACAGTAATGATTCCCCTGGACAAAGCAAAGGGAGGTGGAAGAGCGAAAAACCCAGGCTGGAGAACAAGAGAGGGGAAATACAAAGAGATCTCATTCTCTCTCATTCTCTCTCTCTCTCTCTCTCTCTCTCTCTTCTTGAGGAAAAGACTGACAAAAGAGCTGAAGTGCCAAATAGATTCCTTTCAAATCCATCTATGGCTTTCTCCAGTGGCATCAAAGTACACCGCTGCTCATGATTCAGGACTGTTTGAAAGCGCTCGACAGAGGGTAATAAATGTGAGAAGATGGTATTGTAAAAATCATCTCTCAGGGATGCTCAGAAATGTATCAGAGAAGCATGGCCATCTCCAGACACATTCATATTTATGAATATTATTATTATAAAGCACAAATGCAGTTTGGCAGACTGTACTCAACATTGCACAAATAACTAGACTTTCACAAGAGATGGACACAGAGAGCGAGTCTCGCTTAGACAGTCTATCTTCTTAAATACAGTCTATCCCATCATGCACTTCTAAAGCAACAAGCTCCACAAATCTTTATTAATTTAAAGATCCTCACTTACAGACTTAGGAAATAGTTTAGTCGAATAAAACTAACATTAATAAATAAAAAGGTCTTCCATGTCACAGTGGGGCCAGATGTTATTTTTATATTTATATTTTATATTTGTTATTTTATATTTTTGATATTCTGTTTGGTTCAGTCAGTTAAGAAGTACTGACTGAGTTCTAATAACTGTGGCCTCTACAGCAATATAAACTAACAGTGAAGGTTACATTTTTTATACTTGGAAAAATTGAATTTAAGTATCCGTGGACTGTTGCTAAAAGCTAATGCTTGTTGGAAATATGCCCTACACCAAATCCAACCCTAAACCTACCCGATATTGTTAACAAACGCAAAAATGATATAAAAACACATTTGTTGATGCACCTGTGTCATTTCACGTTCTTATTACTTTTCTTTCAGTTTTGTCAAACCGTAGTTACAAGGGATTCAAATTGGAGCTCCTCGTCTCTTAAGTACATCTCTGTACTCTGTGAGGTCCAGAACAAACCTACCATCTATGAAAACCCATATGAAGCTGGATATATGTGATGCTAACGTTTAAAAGCATCAGTTTTAGTTTAAGGCTTTATTAATCGAAACACTGTAAATTTGAGTGAAAAGGAATAAAAGGTACATATCCTTTGGAAACTGCAGTGATATGTACTTGTTGGTACATATTTCGTGTCTTGCTAAAAAGTGCACCAACGAAGGTATGCTATGAGACCAGGCAGAAAAATAAATAGTTGATAGTAGGTATCTTGAAATAATTAGACTTGATTTTACCTCTGTCTTTAGGGTTAGGGTTTGTTTATTTACTTGAACACATTGCTAACAATGAATTAACATAGCATCTAAGCTAAGTTAGTAGTTAGTTATTCCCATGTTAGAAAGATATGCAAAGTCACTGGTTTTCAGTGAAACTGAAGCAAACAAATGACCGATCATTTTTGAGACACGTAAAAATGTGCCATGACTATTTAACGCCAACCTTGCTGAGTGCCATTAACATCTGCAGCTCTGAAATCTTGACAGCTGAAATAACTGAGAACTCACTGACCCTTTAAAACCAAGTAGTGGACCATTGACTTTTACAACAACCCAAATCACACTAAACTACAGCTTTGTCAGGCGAAAGCAGTGGGAATGGCTCTGGATCTTAGCCTGGTTGAATTATGACCTGACACAGCTTTAATCACCTGCCAATAAAGCAGACAGAGCACTGGAGTTGGATTACAGGTGCTGATGTGTGGACACATTTATCTGTTTTTAACAGACATACGACTCAACATAACCTGAGGCACATCACCATAGGAAGAGAGGGCGATGAACCAAATCAAGAAGGGTCATTACCCTCGGAACGCACACAAATGTGTTGAGGTGTAAATGGGGGATCTGGAGATTAAACTTTGCTAATTGCTGGAATTTAGGGTTTTAGTTACAATTTTCCAACCAACAGCCTAAGCTTTTGACGGACATGACAACGCGCATGAGGGGTGAAAATGGCTAATTTCATCCACCATGAATGAATCTTTACCATTATTTACCATAGCTGACCTCCGTCGAATGTGACACAGAGAAGAAGGAAGGGAAACCACAGGATGCAAAAGATACAAAGCGACAGGAAATCATTACAGACGTTGGTGGTGTGAATATTTGATGAGAAGAGATTTGACATGCTCAGGGTGGATGAGCAGAAACAACTGCACGTATTAGGAGAAGGTGAAATGGAAAATATAGTCTTAAAAGACCTTGTCCAATCCCTGTGGGGGTCTCTGATGGTGCATGCAATCAAAGTACACGTAATGTGATCAATAACAGCCTAAATAGTTTCTAAACTATGAGAACTTTCAGATATGCAGGTCGAGTTGACCTACTTTGTTAATCGATAAGATCCGATTTACACTATATATTATATTATATAATATATAAATAGTTTTTTTGAAACAACTGTAACACTTTTTATTATTGTTTACAGTATTTTGTATACTTTATGTATGAATACCAACAAATACTAACAAGACAAATAAGCACCGAATATTAAAATTGTAATGATATCTTGAACATGTGTGTCTTTTATCTCCAACGTCGAGCGATCAGGAACTGAAACTATCCTTTGTGTCTTTTGTGAAACTATTATTAGAAAATGTTTATGCATGTGTCAGATTGATTGTCTGAATATAGGAAGTATAATTCTCCATTTATCACGCGCTTATTAGAACTCTTAGAGTGTGTAATATTGCATTTGCTGAGGCCTCGGCTGTCTGTCCCGGAGCCAGTTCCTCTGACATCCTCCGATAGGACAACAACAGCCCGAGAGCTCACAGCTCCTTAATGACTTCAAAACTCTGCGAAGACAAAAACATCTTAAACAGGGAAGAAAAATTTGACAGCACCAGACAGGACGCAGCGCCTGGCAGTCGACTCCGGGTCTGCCAGTGAGTGATGCTCTGTCACTCATACAAACGACTGCCATCATCGCCCAAGTCCCAGCGAGCCGCATTTCCTTCTTTATCTAATAGAAAGTAATGACACGTACAGCCTGCCAGGCCTCTTTGGCAGCCATCGGGCCCTCTGGGGAGACATTTTGCATCTCTCGTCGCAATAAGAATAAACGCATAGGGGAGTCTATTTGGCTGAGCGTGATGGCTAGCTCTTCACTTATCGTGGCTCAATAAATCTCCATGCCGCAGCCAAGAGATGCGAGCGGTTATCGCATCACGGCAGAGCCCACGCCACGCTAGCCCACATGACTGACGGCTCCGCGCATCGCCGCAAATTATTTATCAAAGTGGAGGGAGGGGAGGGGTGATGTGATTTAGCCAGACAAGAAATAAAGAAAATCGAAAAATAAAAGAATTACGGAAATGGGGAAATGAAAGGCGGGCGAACGAGGCAAAACAAATGAACATCTATGAAGTCTGTCGACTGGCGTAAAGAGCCCGAAAATAAGAGGGAAAATTAAAACTCGCAGAGTTGTCGAGCACACTTGGTACTTTCTGTAAGCATAACCTTCAGAGACTGTAACGAGGTTAAGAGCATTACACTTCCTTAAAATTTAAGCATAAAATCACTGGAATGACTATTAAATGAAGGCGCTGTTGCATTTCCAAGACCAATTCTACTCCAATATTTTTTATTTAATTTAATAAAAATACATTTTATTTTTATTATTTAAATATTTACTAAAGCAAATGTTTAATCAAATTAACCAATTCTCTTCTGTTTGTTTATTTATTTATTTATTATTTATATATATATATATATATATATATATATATATATATATATAAAAT
>JAUYWG010000066.1:15269117-15284836 GCA_034779775.1 Enteromius afrohamiltoni | reverse complement strand
GCGTCTGGCCAGAGGAGAACTGGACCCAACTAAGCCTGGTTCTCCCAAGGTTTTTTTCCCCATTCTCTCAAGGATGGAGTTTTGGTGCTTAGTTGGGGACACCTGATTTTCAGTGATTGTCGTCGTCTTACTACAGAGGCCGTCTCTGCATTTGATAAATAAAGCTTAATCTAAGTGAATAAATAAAGTTAATCAACAAAATATATTAAAATGTACTGCTACGTGAACCCTTGAATGTTTTATTATTTCTTGAAACTGCTTTGTCAAACCACAGTCAGACAGGATTTGAACCGGAGCTCCTCTTCTCTCAAGTACACCTCTGTACTTCGTGAGGTACCGAACAAACTTACTGTCCATGAAAACACATAGATACGAAGCTGGATATGTGTAATGCGAACGTTCAAAAGCATCAGTTTTCCAATATCACAGCATATTAATATTGTTTTTAAGTCATAAAATTATATTCTTTAAGCAATTGTGATAAAATTGTGCTTATTTAATAAAAACTGTAAATTAGTGTAAAAAGGTATACAAGGCATCAGAGTTTTACTTCCTCTAATGTTCATTACTTTTAGAAACTGCAGTGATATGTACTTCTTGCTACGTATTTCGCATCTCACTAAAAAATCTCACTGTCCCCAGGTACACATATGCCATGACACCATAGGACTTTTCACTTGCACCCTGTATGATTGATGCCTCAAAACGCAATTGTTTTCTAATATTTTCAAACTGCTTTGCGAATGTCAGCAGCAGAGAGAAGCGAAACGCAAAGAGGAAACTCGCCACAGAGAACAGTTTGACTGATTATAATCATGAAACGCTGGGTAATTACTTCACCGTGTCTGATCCCACCCGAATTGAGGAGCCCTCAGAGAGCCAGCATTCATCTCCCGACGACATGTATTGGTGTAAAATTAACGATGTTCGAAGCAGTGTCCTGGCAGGAGTGAAAGTGCTGCCACAATTAGCCTTAACGCTGGGATAACAGCGCGCCAAATGGTGCCGTCAGCCCGCCGTTTAATTGCCTTGGCACTGCTGCCACATATAATCACCTGTCATTACTAACAGAGACTGCATCTGTTTATGCGTCTGTCCAAGGTGCCAAAACGTGCCAGTCTTATGGAGGAGACGGCTTTCGCTAAGACCCAGACGGAGCCCCGAACACAGAAGGTCATTCGCAAAATCACACATCACACATGGATACCTTATAGACAGCTTTTACTAAAAGACGCCTCACCGTGTTAGACTTGACGGGAAAAACAGAATGGGTTACGTGTTATAATGAGGCCATCGGGTTACCTTAAAAACTCAAACAAACTCTCAGATATTCACCACCCACAGTCTCCTCCAAAAACATTCCAAAAATCCCTCACAAAAGAGTAAAAAATAGCCTTGTCAGCTCTGTTCCGCCCTGTTCTCTTGTGTGACGGGCCGTTCTGCCTACTATCAAAGACCCACACTCCCTCTCCTCTGATCTGCAGCCGCACTAATTGACAGATTGAGGGATGGAAGACGGTGTTCACACCTGACGAGACGAGCCGCTCGCACACCTCAGTGTCCGTCTGTGGCTGCAGAGAGAGGACGAGCGCGAGCGCTGATGTATGACTGCGGATGGGTACCACAGCTGTCGGGGGGAGGGAAGAAAGAAAGAAAAAAAGAAAGAAAACGTACATGTGAAAGGAAGAATGCATGAACAAACTGAAGAAAGAATGATCGATTTAATAAACATAAGAATCAAAGAAAGAATGCATAAAAGAACAAATGAAAGAAAAGAAAAAACTTAAAACCAAAAGATATGTAATATGAACAAAAATTACCAGACGAATGAACAAACTAATTATAAAAGAAATATTGCTTTACAAAAGGTAAACACTTTACAAAAAGAATATTATGTTATGTAATGCATTTTGTGACATTAAATGTTACAGTGTATCTAAAAAAAAAGGAAAATTATTACAGTAATATTTGTTAATGATAGTAAATTCATAGTTTATGTTCTCTTAAGTTCATTAAGTAATATTAATAGATACGATATTGATTTTAAAAATGTAAATTAGCATATCTTGGAATTAATAACAAACAAGATTAAGAAATGCTTTTAAAGTATATTTCATTGATCATGTTTACCATTGTTAACAAATGTAATAAACATAAGAATAAAGAAATAAAATGAGAAAACAATGAATAAATCTAAAACAAAAGAATGAAAAAAAAAACAATTACTGTAAGAATCAATGATATACTAACGTAACGAATATCAGAAAATATAATTTTTTCAACCAAAAAAAAGCAAACAAAATGAACAACAAATATAGAAAAAAACAAAAGAAAAATCTAAGAATGAACAACAGAAAAAATAAAAAAATCTACAAAATCACAAAGAAAGAAAGAAAGAAAGAAAGAAAGGAAAAGACTATAAGAGCAGAAAGAAAGGAAGAGGTGTGTGTCAGTGCGGTGTTCATATGGGTAATGCAGGTTTGAGTGCGGCTTGCAACATTCTTTGATCAAAGTGTTTTTCTTTTCTCTCCACTCTTAGCATCATTACAGAAGTGTCAAAAAAGTAATATGATGTCCAGCCTGTCTCAGTTTGTAGGCTGATCTCGGAGCTGACAGGACATGTGTAAAGATCTCCATTAGACTCGCTCAATGCTTTGACATGACCTTCCCAACCTCTTTTTACCACCACAAACAGACATTTATAACCTCACACAGAAGCTTTGTGTTGAAGTATGATATGGCACAAAGTGAGTACTAAAGCTGGTAATGATCTCCCACACACACACTCGTTCACTCAAGCTGATGAAAGGAAGGGGTCTCGACCACAGAGCATGCTTTAAGTAAATTAATAGAGTAGGACAGGCTGAAGATTGCCTGTGTGGCTCTCTGCCCAGTGCTACAATAATAGCCAGTGTGTGTGTTTGCTCTGTGACAGAAAGCGGTAGCAGGATGTGACAGGCCCCCCTCGGCCCTCGCCGCTCCCCAGCTTTGACCCTCCACCCAGCGCTGCTCCTCCACAATGCGGCCGCTGACAGGACCAGCTGTGGTGTGCGGCCGAGATTGATGAAATTTTCATAACTGTTTCCCTCGAGTTCTCCTTCACCTTCAGGATAATTTATGACCCATTCGCCAGCCTCCAAGAGACAATATGCTTGCCTTGAAATTAACTGTAACAGTCTTGTAGGTTGTAATTAACAGCGGTTCACGGAGCGAAGACGCCAGCCGTAGCACCAACTGCATCAGCATGAATAATTGATGGCATTTCCAGGGGAAATTAAGAGCTCCTAACATTATTGTTTCCACACACATGTCCACTTTGGTTAAAGTCAAACCGTGCTCGCTGAAACCGATAAAAATCCATCTGCAGTCCCATGATGTGGTGTGCATGGCCATGACACATGGCTCGCTGATGTGGCGCACAGATGTTGCGCGAAAAACTGCATGGGAAGCCGGATCTGTAGCTTAGCAGGTTAGCATTTTTTCTAAACAGTTCAAGTCATCCCTATGACAAATTCTGATCCCATTTTTGTAGCCAAAGGAATTCAATACCAAATTCATTATTCTACAACCAACACTGCAGTTTGGTCTGGATTTGACATTAAACATTTTGACATTATATTGACTCATTATATTGAAGTTTCAAAAACTTTTCTCTCTTTGCTCGTATAAAAGTAATGTAACTTTTCGCAAATGTCATACTTCCCTTAATTAAAGTCTCCCTGTCCTTTAACTTCTCGCTTACGGCAAACTATGGGTGGTTAAGGAAATTTAGACCAAGCCATCAACTTAGGTCATCCAAGGGTATATTAGCACCATTCTTGTTTTTTTTTTCTCGATTGAAATGAACTCAAGTTTGTTTCCCCCTTTGGTGCGGACTTTCTGTGCAGGTGTGAATACAGCAATCTGAAGAGGTGGTCTCGGTTCGGTTCCAAACAAACTCTGGTACAGTTCGTTTAAGGTGTGAATATAATCTGACCACAAGCCAACCCAATTGCAGAAAGCACTTCGTTTTTTGAGTTAACAGGCTACCGTAGTTGTAGTTGCCTTATGGGAAAGTGCTGTGTTTGCTACATACTGTATGTTAGCCAAAATGAGACACATGCGAAACCCTGCAATCCCTCTTTTGGTTAAGTTTTACTTTAGCGTTCTTTATACTTAGTCCAGCTTTTGCACAGAGCCACTATCAGAGTATGCCATGTATAAGAGCATGCTCTCAGTCGGATTCATATTGTGTTAGTAGACTACCAAGACAAACTTTTCTTCAGTGGACTTGCACAGACTAACTGTTCTTAACTGGGCTTACAATTTGCAAAATGATATAAATTGTTGGCTTGCATCAGTACTTTTTAATCATGAAATCTTTCAAAATCTCTCAGATCAAGACAGGTGGTGCTGAGGACAGTTTTCAGTTGTGTATGACAGTTGGTGTACAGTACTGAGCTGGACCCAAAAGCTGGGCTGGGTCCAAATCATTGGCTAACAATGGTTGCAAGTTCCATTGAACCACTGATAACGGAGCTTGCGAGCATATTGCTTTTGGAAATTGCACCCCAGATCAGGTGGCTGTAAATAAAATAAGAGACAGAAAAGAATGATCGACTGTTTTGTGTATATACTGTAGGCCTAAGCCTTGTATTTTCTTCTGTTTATCACAAGTTTGATGATTTTGGTCAAATTTGTCAAAAGACACAAGCAAAAACATTTCCTGACCAGTTGGCAGCAGTGCACAGTGCAGTACAGTAGTCATAATTTTTGGAGGTTTAGGTTGCATGATATTAGCATGCTACCTGGATACCACACAACAGTAGTCTCTTATTTGATCATTAATAAAAGTCAAACAAGCTCTGAGACAGGTCTCCAATTCTTATTAGCATCACCAAAAGGAATTGTAAAATTAATATTGCTTCCTTGATTGTCTCCCATTGGTCAGTTAAAGAGACCACCCCACCCCAAGCATACGCCATTGGTTGAGCCACTTTTGCTCTGCATGTCTGGTCAGATACTAAAACAGCAATGTTCTGCATGTACTGGTAAAGAAAAAGTAGTTTAACAATAAAAACTGCACATTTTTAAGTCAAATAAAAAGGCAGTTTGTGATGGACACAGCAAAAGTGATAAAAGATAGGGATGGTGCAGGGAATATAAAAAGCAAATGTGCTAGCGTGATATGCACTAGAGAAGGTGGAACAGATGGGTGTTGATTCCTCCATCATTTATCAAATGTGGCCCACCAGTGCTTCTCTGCCTTAGCTCTCATCTTCTGCCCCCTGCCTGCCCTAAAGCCCCGCATCGTTTAGTTCAAATGCCCATTATCATGTAATAGCCTATCTTAAATAAGCCCACGTAGCCCCCTGCCGTTGCTCCTCCAGAGAACTTGCCCCTGCGCTGATGACGGCCATCTTTAACTCTGGTAATTCAGAGCTTTATGTTGGCGGGTCAGTGTAAGGTCATTTCCTGGGTGGGTGTGGAAGTGTCAACCAGGGTCAGGGGTCAAAGGTCACACACACACACACATGACTTCATGGTGCGAGTGGGCCATAGTGAAAGGTGCTGTCACTAGACCAAACAAAGACACAAAGTCAAAGGTCTGTCGCAAGGGTCGAGATCTGTGTCTCGGATTTCGATTCCGCCATTTTCATAAAGAATAGCCTACCAATGCTATCTCATGAACAATTTGTATGTATTTTACAAAGTGGTTGATTTGTAATAATTTGTATCACCTCATTCATACGATTTTGATAGTAGGATCACACTAAAAATAAAAAAAATATCTTTACGTTTCATTCAACAAGAAAATGTAATTGATAGGATAAAATTTAGCATTGCAGACTAAAGAAAAAAAACATAGAAGTTTTACATTTTAGACTTGCTAAACTTGTTCAATTAAAGATTTGTCAACATATGTTTTAAACCTCAGCACTGTAACCTCAACTCTTAACATTTTGTAGTATGTGACCCTTCTTTGAACCAGACGTCCCATCCAAACATGTTTGAACCATCGCAGTACGGCCGTTGACAGGCTTTGAGTAACGCTTGCTTATGCTCACACAAAACAGAGGCCGGATTGGTCTTAAGATGTCCTCTGTCATCACTACTCTCTTTAGACATTGTGTTTATGGACAGATGACAATACCTGTCTTCTAGTGTAGACAAAAAATCTACTTTGTGACTCAGGTCAGGTTCAGAGAAGGGCCATTCAAATAAGCCGAGTCTTTAATGGCAACACATTTTTACTTTGAATATTAGTGAATATAAATCCACAATGTACACTACCATTCAAAAATTGTAACGGTTTTGTAAAAACGTTTCTCCTGCTCATCAAGGCTGCATTTATTAGATTAAAAATCCTGAAAAAAACGGTAATATTGTGAAATATTATTTGAGTTTAAAATAAGTGTTTTCTGTGTGAATATATTTTAAAATGTAATTTATTCCTGCGATAAAAAGCATCATTACTCCAGTCTTCAGTGTCACATGATCCTTTCAGAAATCATTCTAATATGCTGATCTTTTACTGGAATTGTCAATGTTGGAAACAGTTGTGCAGCCACATATATTTTTATTCTATATTTTTTGGAACCTTTTTTGGATTTTTTTTTTTCAAGATTCTTTGATGAATAACAAGTAAAACACAACATAATTCTTTATTACCAAATATAAAACATTTCTAAAATGTACATCTATGCTGTGACTTTTATGTTCATTTAATAGATCCTTTTTTAATAAAAGTATTCATTTCTTTCAAAGAAGAAAGAATAAAAATGTACTGATCCCAAACTCTTGAACAGTAGTGAAACAGTAAACTACTGTAACAGTACTTTTGAACATTATTATACATTTTAAATAAATTCCTCTCTTTTTAATATTTTAATGATCAAAGAATCCTAAAAAGTAACTATTAAGCAAACTATTTCCAACACTGATAATAAAAGATCAGCATATTAGAATGATTTCTGAAAGGATCATGTGACACTGAAGACTTTTGTCACAGATGTGATATAATCCACAAACATAGAGAGAGTCGATGGAGCAATTTAACAATATTTGTTGTACACACACTATACACTGACGATCACGGACCAGAACTGAAAGACAGGAACCAACTTATAAAGGGGAGACGATCACTGATAATAGACTGGACACACCTGACATGAATTGTTAATTAACAGAAACTGGGTCACAGGGGAGAAAACAAAGAGCACATGGGGAAAAATACAAGAACATTCATACATGTAACAGCTTTGTATCACAGGAATAAATTACATTTTAAAATATATTGACACAGAAAACTGTTTTTTTAAATTGAAATAATATTTCACAATATTACAGTTTTTTTTCTGGATTTTTAATCTAATAAATGCAGCCTTGATGAGCAGAAGAAACATCTTTAAAAACCATTAAATATCTTACTGACCCCAAATTCTTGAACGGTAGTGTATATATTTACAAAAACCCATTTTCACGTATTAGTGTGGGACTCTTGCATTTATGTGTGTACAACCAAATTGTTGCTCAGGTGCCAAACATCAAAACAAGATCAACTTTAGATGGACTTTAATCAAGCTAATTTGCTGAGTTTTAGAGTAATGTCAAATGTACTACAAAACATTTAACTAAAATATATTTCAATATCATTCGCTGAAACTCTGCATTGAACCCAAAATATTGTGCATGAATTGTAAGTGCAAGTTATTCCAAAGTATATTAAAGTATGTTTTCATGTTTTACGTTGTGTCGTGTTGACTTTAATAGCTTAGCGTTACAAGAATCCCCACCAACAGCAGACGCTCTAAGCTCAGCAACGCTCCATCAGTGTCAAAGTGTGCCAGACACAGTCAAAGCATTATATGGGGTGTAAAACATTTAGAAACATGCCTCTGAATGCTGAAAGAGGAGCAGACAAAAGTCTCTCTCAGTGGTCGATCATCAACAGACTGGCGCAGTAAAATATCTAGTTCCTGCCCCCTGTTTAAAATGCCAGTGAGCAATGGACTTCTCTTTGTCTGCTTCTGAAGATCTTCACTGAACCAACTGTTGCCCTCACGCTTTGCCATATGCTGCCTATAGAAGAGCTCTCTTATTCTCTTTTGCTGCATAGGAAAGAAAATCTGTTCAGGTTTCAGTCCAACAAGCATTAGTGATGTTTAGTGAATGAAGTTTATAGAGCCTTTTCTGCAGGATCACAAAGAAGGACAATGTGATGTTCTGAAAGTTTGTTGCCGTTAGATACTGGCATGGAAACCAAATGTAACATCTTACAGTGATTAAATATGGACTATCAATAACAAATATGAATTTCTATAAGACATTCTGACCTGGAATGAGCCAGGAATGGTCATGTTCATAAATATTATCCATTGTATGTATACGATATTGCTCTTTTACTTAAAACACACGGCTAGTTCTGACTGGTATTTTTTTTTTTTTACGTGTTAATGTGGTTTAAGCATAATTTAATAATTATAGTGTGACAAGTTATAATTATAATACAAAATTCTAAAATAATATTAACACAGTTCATCTAAATTCCATACTTTTGTTTATTATACATTTAGTTGTGCCTACTCTGATATCTAACTAAATAAATAAGGAGTAATGCAATATTCCTTAACCGTGGTAATTAAAAAAATAATCACTGCGATGCTTGAATTGCTTAATAAAACTCCCTACAACACAAATGACATGTAGACTGCTATTCAGGAAACCATCAGGCTGGTCAATCTCCATCAGCCACAAAAGCCTGTTTCTGAGCGCGCTGGCATCTCCAGCAGTCCTGAGAAGTCATCAGTGTTGGGCTGTCATGAGCGGACAGTGCAGATGTATTGTGTTTGAGAGTGTCACGGCAGAGGTCAGCCGACAGACACAGAGGTCAGGACAGCTGAATATCACTAGACCCTCCTGCTGCTTCATTCACATGTCACGAGGATGAGGAGTTCACAACTCATCAGTGAGAGTCTGATCAGTGTTGTTCAAACATTTACCAACTCACTCTGTAAAAGCCTGTTCTATTTCCAAAAGACACGTTATGCTCATTTCTGAAGTGTCAATGGCAAATAAATTCAGAATCAGTTTTGTAAACTAAAATGAAAATGCATGTGAATGCGTCTCAAAGGCTGTTATTCTACAACAAATATTCAAGAAAATCAGTGGTCTGAAAAATTATAATAGCATACAGATGCCATTACCACTTAAGATCAGGGATTAATTTCCCAAAAAACATTGTTAAGCCAACCGTGTAAGCGAGCTCTGTTGTCAGTACAGCTGGGATGGAACTAAAGCTAGCTTTATCTGTGGTTAAAAGCATGGTTTCTTCACAAAATGCTGGGTAAAATAGGGACGGACCCAGCAATTGGGTTACCCAGAGAAGGTTGGTAAAGTTTGATGTACACTCAAAAAAATGCTGGGTAATATATGGAAAACCGTGTAAGGCGTGCAATGAATCAAACTTCCAAGAAATGCCAAAAATGGTGAAGTAGTCCTCATCGTTTCAGAGAATTTATTTAAGCTGCTGTCTCAATGAACCGAATTTATGGGAGTAAAGCATTGGTCTCAAACTCAATTCCTGGAGGGCCACAGCTCTCAACAGTTTTGCTCCAACCCTAATAAAACACACCTGATTCAGCAAATCAAGGTCTATAGGGTCACCAGAAACTTGCAAGCAGGTGTGATTTGGAGCTATATTGTGCAGAGCTGTGGCTCTCCAGGAATTGAGTTTGAGACCAATGGAGTTAAGAGTACATCAACCGCCTACTACATGTAAATGTGTGTATTAAAAAACAAATAGCAGTTTTCTGTTTAAATTACAATAAACTGACATTAATTGCTATCTTGAGTCAATTCATTAGCAGGAGTTATTGCAAAATAAATGACAATCAGTCTTATTTTGCTGAACCAATTTAGTGTGAAGGTGTGAAATGCTAGCTTGATTTTGGTAGTCGCTATCTAGCTAGCTCTCTTCTCCAACAATGCACCATACTATGGCAGTGTGCCATAGTATTTTAGAAAAATACTTTCTGTGTGCAAAGACATCAGAACACCTGCGTCAGAAGCACCACACAATTTGTTGTAATACTCTCGTGCATGCGTATCAACTGACAATGAAGAAATTGTTAAATAAATTCATTATTTTTATTTTCTTTGTGCACAACAAGTATTCTAGTAGTTACTGTTGGACCACTGTTGTGACTATTTTAATGACAACTGGCCTTGGCCATGAAAAATGCCACAAACATTGGTCAAAGACCAAACTAGTGCACATGAAGATACTTCATTATATGGAGTACACTTTAAAAAGGTTAAGTGAAACATCAAAGTTGAAGCAAATAGTGCCCCCTATCCAGGGTAATTTTACAGGGCTGTTTCAAAATATTTCCACAGAAGGCTTGCAAATAAACTACATAGTTTTATTGAACTAGGCATATCTATTTTCTCTTTCTCTCTGAAGAGGCAACAGTCCATTCTAAACAGCCTTATTACGGCTGACAACTGAAATTGCTTATCCTTGTTTCTCTGCACACATCAATTACAGAGAATATCATCACATGAGCTTGTTTGTATTTGTGGAGTGCCAATCATGCCGCAATTTTAGTTTGACTTTCCTGGCATCAACATCTCGGCAGCAGAACTGTCAAAACTGTCAAAGTGACGAGACAGCCTCGCGCAGCAGACATGCGCATAGCTTCACATCAATTCCTGCGCATGAGAGACCGAGTTCATCTGATGACTCAAACAAACACTCACTCTCAATTAACACATGTGTCTGTCAGACAAGTGCCTAAAACAAATGAGCAACAACCAACAAACCTGACTTTGCACACAAATGAAGCTCAAATGCATTTGTGCTTACACACAAACCTTAAATCAAGTTTTCTACACTGTGATGAAAAAAAACAATGGTCTCATTGAAAGAAATATATGTGTTTGCGAAAATTTACCTACACGTACATATTTGCATTGTATAATAAGTTTTATAATGTATTTATGGCTTTTCTGATGTAGTAAACTTGCTCGATGACACACCTGGTAGAATTTTGCACTTCTGGTATGGGTGTGTGAAACACAAATCAAAACCTTGAAGACTTGAAAAAGCTATCTGAAATTTTAATTTAGTTTATGCACTACGTTATTTTTAGTGCTTTCAATTAATTAACTGTGATTGATCGCAGCCAAAATAAAAGTTTTTGTTTATGTAATATTGCAACACAGTCTCACAACCAATTCATACATATTCATACAAGGTGCTAAATGCATGCTTATTCGTACAAATTCATACGACCTCACTCGTACGATTTTGCACGATTTGTCTAAAAACCAGTTGAGGTCATTCATACAAAATCATACGAACTGGTAACTCGTAAAATATGTATGATTTAGTAAAAAACGTATGAATTTGAATTTGTACGAATTAGCCACCTTGTAATATATGTATGAATTTGACCCTGCCTTTGGATGTGATTAATCACAATTAATTGTTAGTAAATTTGTAAATGTGATAAACTACTCTGCTCACCAGCCATGTTATTTCTTTTGAGACTACAGCAATACGTACAGCATCTAAAGTAAAAAAACATCGCTAGATTCATGTTCATCTGTTTATTTTAATACTGAATGCATTTTTAGAAGCACTCATGGATCATTTAAGTGTCGCAAAATTTGCAAAAAGCAACGTTATCATTTTCCAGTCTATGTCTCGGATTATATACAGTCGCTTTAAAAAGTAACAGTGCAAACAGAGAAATGGTCATGTTCTATGTTGTAGTCATTAGCCATCATTAATTTAAAAATTACAATCTCTTTAGAGTGTTAATTTAAAACAAAAAAGCGAATCCCCATGTAGTTCTAAAGGTGAGGTGTGGAGTCAACCTCTGACCAGGTTACGTTTGATTGATTCTGTTGCTATATTTTCTCTCTGTTGAAACATTCTCTCAGTAGAGGTTTATGTCATAAAGGCAGGAGGAACACAAGGGCCAAGCGGGCGGCCCACCACACTAAGACAGCCATAAATAATGGATATACTGACTCTCTGCCCTCAAGGGTAAATGGAAACAAAAGGTTCAATCAATCATTCCAGCCAAGGATATATTCTGCCGATCCACCTTAGCTGCCGCGGCCAACCAAAACAAACGCTTATCTACAGCACAATATTATCTGCTATACATCTAATGAGACCTGTAGATTTAATAAATAAAGAAAGGAAAATACATTTGGCTTTGTTAATAATTATCATTAGGAGGTTAAGTGCTATGTTTCATTAAGCAGTTCTTGCAAATGCTGCTTCATGATTTAGAAATGCATGCCGAGTTACTATATTTAAAAAATATATATAGTATAAATATATATAAAAAAATACATTCTGTCATTGATTCGCATTAGCATTACTTAGTATTACCACAAACTGCACAGACAAGCAATGTGTGAAATTATTATCATAATATATGTGAAATTTGCAGTTTCTAAATGTCTTTTGAAATAAAGAAAAGTTTCTTAGCAATGAATAAATTACTATCTGAAACACAACTGACACATGATGAATTTGGTGAGATGTTATTTGACGTAATAACAGAGATATTTTTTTCCTAAAAGCCACTTAACACCAATCAAGATATTTCTTGCAGTATCAACCACATTTTCCCTTATTCTCATTACATAATGTAAACAAAAGTTTGATTATCTTCATATAACTTGGAATTATTGCAAGAAGTGTAATGTGACCCTGTTCCAAACACAAATGTCATCGCACACAAAGCTGAATTGAATAACACATGTCTGCTAGCATACTTCACATGTAGCTACTTCTGTACAAACGGGAAGGAAACAGAACCTGTAAGACATTACAAACACATTCAAATGGTTTGTTTTAAGAGCGAGTTTGTCTGTTTGACTGTCTGGACAAGCATACAGACTGCTCTGAGAAATATATCAGCACTGCCGCTCAATCCTCCATCACCCAGCGTGGTGATGGCAGTAGATTTGGAGTGTGTTTGGCAGCTGGCAGACAGATCACTGTATTTACTCAGTTAAGCTGTCATATACACTACCTACCTGACACCCGTCCCAGAATCGCCCTGATCACATAAAGCTGTCAGAGCAGACAAACACAGTGACAAACTGAAGGCTGAACCTACAGCACCTCCATCAAACCTGAAGCTCATTTGCCTCCTAGTTGCTAGAAATGGAAGGCTGGTGCTACTGGGCTCCTGGAATGTGCTGAGAACACAAATACACACACAGACGCTTGCTGGGTTCTTAGGGGTCAGAGGTCGGCAGACAATATGAAACAGTGCAAGGTGTCAGTCAGATGACAGTTTTGATATTTATTATCTCATGGGTAATCAAGAAAATGTTGCATTTGACTGTTAAAATTATTAGCATAGCATACTTTGTAACATCTGTTAACTGTTCAACCCTGTTACCTAATGGTTATTCCTATTAAAAATGGAACATAAGTTTCACTTTATTTAGATGCTTTTGATCATTCTGTTGATTGTAATTTGAAACTAAATGTTGCTTTTACAGAAATACATTTCTATACCATTTTCAGCCCTGTTATGCTGTAACATTTCCTCCTAAGAATATTGTTTATTCTTTATTTATTTACATAAATGACTATAAACTGCTCAAAAATGCTAAATTGTAATATTAGTGCTTAAAAAAATAATAATTTTGTGTGTTGGAATGATATGCATGACTTGTCTTCGTTCAACACCGTTATTCTATTTCTAATTTTAAGTCTTTCAAAGTCTCATACAGTTATCATACAGTCTTTACTGGCGTTTCATTATCTTTTCACCAATGTCAACCCTGTAAATCTCAAAAATTCCGCTCTGTTACAGGGAAAAAAAATGTTTATAAAATATTTGGAAAAAAAAACAGATGAACCCTGACTGTAATCTGTAATCATTTTCCCAGATATCTTGTTACTAGTTTGGACTCTCTCATTGGTAGAAAGTGGTATTAATAGTTTTGTTTGTTTTTGTGAAGTTGTGTCTGTTGTTTATGTTTTGTTTATCAACTATAAACCAACATTTGTTCCAAATTAGTTGACTTACATCAACCCTGTAAAGCTCAATGATTCCTCTCTGTTATAGGAAACATATTGTAAATACATACCCATACACCAAGTTTCTAAAGAACCATATATAAAAGGTATTATGCTAAACCATGTTCTAAATGTTTATGATACCAGAAAGCTCTACTGTATTCAGCTGTAACTTCTCAAGGTCTTGTACCCTGGAGAATGTTCTAGGATAGATGGATGGACCATTAAACAAAGCAAGCCATACACATTCATGTCCACATTCAGCTGAAATTAATCACTAACATTTCACACCCTCTTGTCCGAAGCAAAAAGTCTAATGTCTAACCCAAAAGGCAACCAACTCCTTAATTTATTCTGCTTATTCTCTTAAGGTGTGAAAAGGCATACTTATTCACGCACGTAACCATCACAAGCGCTATAATAACGCTAACTACTGGTCATTCATTCACAGAGCTGGTGATATAGTTGAGGAGCATTTTAGCCCTCCAGTGCAAGAACACCTTTTGAATGTTATGATCAAATTATTCAGTGTAAACAATTATGATTTGCTTTGATTGTGAAATGAGAATAACATCAGTGTCACTTCTTGTTGCATGAATTAACAACTAACCACTGGACTGAAGATATGTCATTAAATTCAAAATGTGGGTTTTCACATACAGTCATAACTTTGGTGATAAATCCAGTCTCATGATAAATCATACATACATTGATATATTGATATGTATTATTATTTGTATTTTTATTTTGTATTATTATTCATTTCTTAAGGTAATGCATGTAAAATGAGCTTTAAAAATAAACCTTCCCCAAAAAATATTCACTGCCATAAAAAGTGAGAAAAATAGGCATGGTTCCCTCTAATAATATATTATAGTTTTTATAAAAATACATTATTCACCTTTATACATTCATAAACATATTGTGTAGCAAAAGCTCCAGTTTATACAGTATCACACACACACACTGAGCCACTTGAAGTGTTAATCTCAGGTTAAACCAACCCAGGTGGCGTTTGAGAAATGATTGCCAGCGGCGGCAGCGGCCAGCAGACAATGGCCAGGTAATTTAAATGTGGATGGGGGCAGAGTTCATCTGTCTCTGTAGAGATCATTAATATAAAGATTGATCTGTCTGTCCGTCTGTTTGTGTGTGTGTGTGTGTGTGTATGTGAGGAATCCAGGAGCTTTAACACAACTGTACCATCCAGCCTGAATGAAAGCTGTATAGATCTATGGCTCTTGGTCACTGATGAATGCATCACTCAAACATGCTTTACAGACACAGATGCCAGAGAATAACACATGCGTGTAGATTTGAATGTGTGAGTAAAATAGCACTAACGGTAGCTCTAATTTCTACAGTATTCATGCAGTGGAAAATAAGCAGATTAATCAGATAACCTGATTGTTATATAAGGCTGTGAACCCGTCTCAGTGGTCTTGACATTCTCAGCTGTGTTAAAATCATTCCATAATATTATCATTTTGATATTGGTTCTAATTAAATACCCCAAAAAGTCATTTTTAACTGTCCTACATGTTTTTTGTTCTACCCTGTGACCGCATTATATTTCCCTACTAAAAATGGAACATTGAAATACCAGAAATCTTTATGAAATTGTGGCAAAAAAATTGTGAGATCTGGGCCCTCTCATCAGTGATAATTTGTATGTATATAT
>JAUYWG010000066.1:15247449-15268869 GCA_034779775.1 Enteromius afrohamiltoni | reverse complement strand
TAAGAAATAATAATCTGCATTTTGTCAGTTTCACACAAATTGTAGTTGCTTATATTTATCAAATTTAACTACTCAACTCAGTTACTGTAAGAAAAATCACGAAACAAATATTTGTTAATGTTTATCAACTAGCTATCCTGTAACGTTTGTGAGCTTTACATTAAATCCACAACCCTGTTACCGGATCTTAATTTTATGTTTTTATTTTTGTTTTTTGTATGCATTAATCATTTAATGTTTTATGACCATTTAATGTTTAATTAATATATTCCAAATGTTAGTGACAAGGTTGAAAAATATATAAATTAATATAGAAAATACATGAATTAAATTAAATGTTTATTTTATAATATATTACAAGGACTGAAATTTAAATAAAATGCTGTCATTGTTATCTTTTTAAATACATTTGTGTTATTAATTCACAGCGCCTATCGTCTATAAACCAATATTT
Organism: Enteromius afrohamiltoni; assembly: GCA_034779775.1. Classification (NCBI taxonomy): domain Eukaryota; kingdom Metazoa; phylum Chordata; class Actinopteri; order Cypriniformes; family Cyprinidae; genus Enteromius; species Enteromius afrohamiltoni. The sequence continues at coordinate 15,268,415 of JAUYWG010000066.1, read as the reverse complement.
GGTTAGCTAATAAGCCCCCTTAAAAGTGTAACTTCATTTATATTAAATCTACAACCCTGTTACTCATTGTTAACTTTATAAATGTTGTCCATGTAAATTTAATGTTTAGCATTTGAAAATTGTCAGTCACATGCCAAAATAGGGTAACAAGGCTAAAATTTAGCAAATCAATATGGAAAGTGAAAAACTTGCTTAATTTTTAATTTAGTTTGTGATTTAATAAAAGTAGTTTAAATGTAGCTTAAACTAAAGAAAAGACACAGAACAATAAACTGAGCTTACTTACTTAAGCACTGATTTTATCTTATAATAGTTGTCAATTTAATGTACATTTAAGTTTATTTACTTTCGTTTTTTATTTAGCATATGGGTGTGACGAGGTGTTAATGATAGTATGACATCCAGGCAAATACTGATTTCTTTCTTTTTTTAAGCAAAGGCAATAAATAAATGAAAAAAAAAATAAAACATTTACAGAGCGCTGCTTATATATCGATGGAGACGTTCTTTGCCAGTGGTCTCTAAGGACTACTTTTCTTTTCAGGCTGTTAAGTGAATAATTTGCCTTGAAAAGTATCGCAGTCTGTGGCGTTAACTCTATGACTTCTACGTGAGAAAAGCATTGAGTGAAAAAAAGATTAGGAACGCAGTCCAATGAGTTTAATGGCTTTGACAGTGCAAGTGCAGTCAATAACATGCTAATGCTTTTACAGTGCTCTTGATAAGAGGCTTTTTATGTCTGTGTTTAAATCAATAAGCTTGAATACAGGGTGTTGTCGTGTTGTGTGTGCGTTGAAGTATGGATCACGTGTTCTCAACACAAATATTATACAAGCAGCAGAGTGAGTTACAGTAGCTTAAACGTTGTGAACGATTAACAGTGAGACGGAGCATGACAGGGCTGATTTGAAAATGTAATTTCGGAGGTGACATGCCGCGCATACATTAAAGCGTTGTTAATAGAGAGCCAATGAAAACACAAGGTCAGGAGCACATGAACTGAGAGTGCGTCTCTTAACCGGAGGAATGTCACAGCCTCACGCAAAGCTTGACCAAAGTGACGCTCCTCGTGCAGCTAATTATTACGCTAAACCAGGGCAGGGAACAGGTTTTGGGGAGAATTCACTGGGCAAGAGGTGCCGACATTACAATGTGTCTTGTGACAGAAATGCCATTAGGAAGCATTCAGTGTAGAAGACCGAGAGGAGGACAGGATCTCTATTGAATGAAGAAAGAATAGTGCTATAACGCCACCTAGTGGTGGTTTCTGGTCCTTCCATAAATATTATCCCCTTCAGTTACAGTCTAGAACACATAACACAGTAATGCTAGTTCTTAGATACACCAGATGGTAATGTATTATGAAGTATCATATTATGAAGGCTCACAATGGGTAATAGTTAAGTACCAAATTTTGGGCGTTTTTGATAGCAATGCCACACGTAATACCATGGCAATACAATGCCTTTTGAGGATTCAATTTTTGGGGCATGCACCATAGCATGGAATATATACCACAGTGCCACTTTTTTTCTTTTCTATTTTCAACATGCAGGATAATAATTACATGGAATTTTAGGCATATGCTATAGTTATGCCAAAAACAGGGTAATAGTTGTCTTATTATCATGTTATTACCATGTTATTTCAATCATTTATACACATTATTGCCGTGTTTAATTGTTTTTGGCCATGCAAGACAGTAATTCCATAAAATCCTGCACATGCGCCTTAGTTATGCTAAATACTGTGTTATTATTATCACTGTGCCATAGCACAGCTGCTGTACTTTTTAATCGTTTCACAATGTTCTAGTAAATCATTATATTTTTATTCCTATTTCCACCAAATCTGATGAAATAAATCCTAGGCTGGTTTTGGCTGGTCATTCAGCATGACACACCGGTCAGCCCTGACACAGACCTGTACTGCCTATTAGAAACTGGTCCAAACAACATCCTCTTTCTCTGTAACTCTCTCCTCTTGCTCATCTAAATACACTTCCACTACAGCAAGAGAAATCTGCCTATATTAAAAAAGAGGAAGTGTGATAGAGGCTCCTGTCTTCATGCACCCCTGATCATGCGGTTGACAGGCCTGCGGTGCTAGAACGGGCTGCTGGGCAGGAGCTTGAGTGAGTGTAATGAAACCCACCGACAGACCAGTCATATTTAGACAAGCCCCGGCCATACAGCCGTCCTGAACCAGAGCACCTCCACTAAATACAGAGCCGAGTCAAAGGTGAGGAGCTGGAGAGACAGCGGTGAGGGCAAACATCACGCCTCAGTGACCGGAGTGGGTCTGTCTGTCTCTGACATGCAAAGCACTGGCCGTGTGTTTGAGCTTTAAATGACACCATTAGCAATTCATGAAAGATTTAAGAAAGTCCTGACAGGAAAAGCAACTGCCAATCAAACCACCATAGTATTATAAATGCATCGGCAGCGAAACACTAGCGACAAGTAAATTGACTTTTGTCAATGTCAGGAAAAGTGTAACAATCACAGACAGTCAAAACATACTTGAATAAAGTACAGTTTGGACCTGGGAAAGGATTTTTCAAATGTACATATATATACGCACAGTGGATATGGAAAGTATTCAGGCCCCCTTAATCTTTTCACTCTTTGTAATATTGCAGCCATTTGCTAAAATAATTTAAATATTTTTTTTCCCACACAGCACCCACAGAATTGTTGACATTTTTGCAGATTTATTAAAAAAGAAAAACTGAAATATCACATGGTCCTAAGTATTCAGACCCTTTGCTCAGTATTTAGTAGAATCACCCTTTTGATCGAATACAGCCATGAGTCTTTTTAGGAAAAATTAAACAAGTTGTGAAGCCACTCCTTCCTTAGCTGTGTGCTTAGGGTCATTGTCTTGTTGGAAGGTAAACCTTCGGCTCAGTCTGAGGTCCTGAGCACTCTGGAGAAGGTTTTGCTCCAGGATATCCATGTAGTTAGCCTTGAATATATATCTATCTATATATATCTTATCATCTTTCCCTCGAATGCAACCAGTCATCCAGTCCCTGCAGCTGAAAAACACCCCCACAGCATGATGCTTCACTGTTGGGACTGTATTGGACAGGTGATGAGCAGTGTCTGGTTTTCTCCACACATACCACGTAGAATTAAGTCCAAAACGTCTCATCTTGGTCTCATCGGACCACAGAATCTTGGAGTCCTTCAGGTGTTTTTGAGCAAACTACATGCAGGCTTTCATGTGTCTTGCACTGAGGAGAAGCTTGCGCCGGGTCACTCTGCCATAAAGCCCCAACAGGTGCAGGACTGCAGTGATGGTTGACTTTCTACATCTTTCTCCCATCTCCCAACTGCATCTCTGGAGCTCAGCCACATTGATCTTTGGGTTCTTTACGTCTCTTACCAAGGCACTTCTATCCTGACAGCTTAGTTTGGCCGGACGGCCAGCTCTAGGAAGGGTTCTGGTTGTCCCAAAGGTCTTCCATTTAAGCATTATGGAGGCCACTGTGCTCTTAGGAACCTTAAGTAAGGCAGTCTTAAGTGCAACAGTGCTTTCAAATTTATGACTAGTAATCCAAATTATGGATTGTAATTACCTTACATTTTTAATAGTTTTATAAATGACATTAACTGCTTTAAAACTTTTCTAACATGAGAACTACAAAAGAAAAGTAGGTTATATATTTGATGAATAAGCAGCTAAAAGTTTTCAGTGTCCTTGTGAAAAAGTAGTACTTTAGCATACTTTTAAAATGAGTACTCAAACTATATACTTTAAAATGTCATACTTAAGACCAGAACACCAAGATGAGAGCACCTAGATGAGGTATATGCTTAATATTAAACTGGAAATCAGGTGCTGGGTGTCCAGTCAGAGGAGGACTGGCCCCAACTAAGCCTGGTTTCTCCCAAGGGTTTTTTTTGTCCATTCTGTCATGGATGTGGTTTTGGTTCCTGGCTGCAGTCGCATCTGGCTTGCTTAGTTTAAGTGATTTTATAAGTGACCTGATTTTAAGTGATTATCGTCATTTTTGATTACAGAGACCTCTGCATTTAATAAATAGATAGTTTAATCTTGTCGTTATACATTACCATCACTCTATTCTCCTATTTGATAACGTTTAGTGCTTTGCTACAATCTGTATTGTTAAAAGCAATATAGAAATAAAAGACACTGATTGATTGATTGATTGAAAAGTGATATAAATGTTATATATGTTAAGTTAAATATAAATGTTGTTTTAGCATGTTTGGACAGTTCAGTTAGTTCAAGTACGTGTGTAGAATTACTTGTACAACATTTAATGACCTGAAATTTACTAGGCTAACAATTTTTTGGTCTTTTGGACATTCCCAGAACATAAATCTTTAAGGGTTGTTCTTGGTCAACCAGTAGAGTTATTGTTTTTTTTTTTTTTTTTTTTTAGGTTGCTACAATAAACATCTCTGCAACATTCTTCGAACACTATTTTATGGTTGTAAGTAGTAAAACCTATCAATAAGTCTAACTAACCTAGAATGTTTCCAAAACTTTTATTCGGTTGCCCAGAAATAAGCAAATACTAACATAATGGGGATGTGCTGTTTTAGTTCTCTAAAAGCATTGCTTCGAACTACACAAAATTGTGACTGAAACTTTTCCTTTATTAAGCGCTAAAGTTAAAGTCTCCAACACTGTCCCTAATCACAACGTTAGCGCTTGTGTCATGTCACATCACTTATAAAGCTTCAGGTTTAACAAAATGTCAGTACAAGGTGCCCTCCGAGAGAAAGTTAAATTGATATTTCTGCGACTCGCTCCACTCTAGATTCATTTAGTATCTGCTGGCGGTAAGTGGCCTTTGTGGGCTCAGGTTATCCATGTCACCAAAATGACACTTCCCTCTTGTCTTAACACATCTAATTGAGGAGCAGCCCAATATCATTTCCCAGAGTGCTCAACGGTGATTTGACAGATGGGCCAAGAGTGGAAAGGGGGGGCCGGGGGCCACCCACCAGCCTGTCACAGCTGTCAAAGGGCTGCGCTCCAATCATCTTCACATGACAACACGACCCGCCCCACATCTTAACTCTGAATGGCTAATGAGACCCAGTGGGACACCTTTTCTTGTCCTCTTTTCAGGTGGCAGGGTCATTTGCATGATAGCGGCGGAGGGAACTCGTGAAAGAGAGGGAAAGCTGACGGAACTAGACGGCAGGGCTCGGTATTGACCGATGATATTGATCAAGTCATGGGCTCGGCTAATGATGCTGCTTGGCTGAACACATGAACCCCTTTAGACAGATCATTAGCCATCCGAGATCCAATACTGATGCCTTGCTGAGAGCTCTGTCAAACTCACTAAAATCTCTGCCAATATGTTTCTGGAGAAAGCTACAACTTACGTTTTGTTGTTAGCATGAGTTGGTTTGTTAGCTATGGATGTTATTGGCTTTTTTAGTATATGGATTGATCAGAGCAGTAACATTATTAAAAAACATAACTTCATCAAAACCACTAATGAATTAACACTAAACCATTTTTTTTGCTGATCTCAGGCTTATCCATGCTAGTCTACTAAATAATGCTAACTAAATAGCTACAGAGCACATTACTGTCCACCAACTTTTTTTGCAGTGCTGGAAGAATATTTTCCATAATTTTCTTCAATTGAGATTTTTAAAAACTATTTATTAAAGCAGTATAAGCCATTAAGCAAACCAACCAGGTACGAAGAGATGCACAAAAGTACAAACTTTTATGGGAAGCACTGGAAATTCAGTCAAAAACACAAAGTTACAACATTGCAATTAAGGGCTTTAATGAGGGAAGGGAATACAATCCCATGGACCACCGCAAATGACAATGAAATTAAAACAATGTAGAAATATAAAAGTATCTATTTAAAGATTTTAACAAAATGTATTGCAAAATATGCATATTAAATATATTGTAACATTTAAGTGTTTTGAGATCGAGAAATATACCATCAATTAACAAGGTCTTTAAAGGTTTACAAGTTATTTTTAAAAATTATTTTGCCTATGGAGAACGCTAATAGTATTTTTACTTCCAGAACTTGATTGCTGTATTCAATTAGAGGTCAAAGTTTGACTGGTTCATGTTGTTTTTATCATACTCAGGTCATTGTCTCAAAATAATGAAAGCTACATACTCCTGGAACTATGCGCCAGCCAAGCAACTACCATTGAGAAAGAAGTTAGTAACTATAAAACTTAAATGATTTATAAATACACTTTCATCTCCAAGAAAAAAAAAAACAAACCTGTTTTAAGTTTTAAGAAAATCTGAAACCAAAATTAAGTAACACTAAAACTCTTTAATACATTACTCTGAAATATTCATAAATATAAAACATGTACAAATATCAGTTTACAAGGCTGTCTACAAATGTTTGCAAAATAAGGCATCTATATCTCTACAAAAGATACTGAATTGTACCCATACAGAAATATCAAATGATCTGCTGTGCAGATAACAAACATTTCACACTCATTCGTGCACAGCAAAACAGAAGGAGTGTCTGCGTGAGCTCAACACGCGTGAAAATCTGCATTAGCATTTTAAAGAGCTTGATTTAATCCCATTAAATCCAGTTAGAATTCATTTCGCACCTTCAATAAAATACCGCCGCTTGCCACAGTGCTGCCTAATGAGGCTTAACAGCCTTTTCATTAAGCAAAGTTATTAAAGGTCTAAACATCAGCGCTCCATCAAACGCAACACTGGAGGCCATAAAGAGAAACATTAGGATATGATTTCACACCGTAAGGGATCAAAGTCATGTGATGGCGCTTACATAAAGGTCTGTTTTGTTCCCATATGTTGTCGCTGTCTGTGTCGTTTAAAACCAAACCAACTGCCCACGTGCATTACATTTCACTTCGTTTTGGATCAAAAATGATTTAGAAGACATTCAATATTGGTTTTGGTAAATTAAGCAAGTGTAGTTCGAGGACGATCACGCTCTGGATCTTTCATGATGGATGTTATCGCTTCCAGAGCTTCGACGGTCACAACTAGATGGCCAATAACTTCACTGCTGTCCTGGACATCCACAACTACAGTGAGGGGCAGAAATAAATGCATTTCTTATTGTTATTATTATTAAAAAAGGCAAGAATATCATGTTTTTTATCATGTCAACTAATATACTGTATAACATGAAATGAAAAAAACAAACACATAATACGGTTGTGCCATCAAAAATAATATCACACATTAAATTTGTTGCTAATAGGTTTAATCCAATTTAATCCTGTCCTTAAATAAATATGTATTAGTTTAGATGTTTAGATGTTTTCAAAAATGTGCATGCCACCCTGTTACTAATTAATTAATAATAATAATAATTGGAAGTGACATAATTCATATCCTTTCTGTAGTGGTGCAGGGCATTACATTTTATTAATTTTTACACAACTTGCATTCAATAAGCTTCAACCCTGTTGCTACAGTTATTTTAAAAATATTTTATTATAATTATATATTATTACTATTAAATGTTTCAATTCAAACAATGTTTTACAAACTTTCTTCCCAAACAAGCTGAGCAATATTTGCAACCCTGTTATAGTAAATGCGAACCTACAATGCTCTGGCATCTTTCTTATACATGTCCTTTACTTTTTAATGTTTATCTAATGTTCATGGCTGTAAAAAAAAAAAAAAAAAAAAAAGGGGGAAAAAAAGACCATGTTAAACTATCTGTCAAAATTTTGTAACAGTGTGGAAGGAAAAAGGCAAATCACCTACAAATTTAATCTAAAATAAAATCATGAAATGTATAGTTTGATTTTCTGAGGTGGACAATCAACTTGGATAACTTTTTCTGGTCCTATTGAATAACCTATTTGGGAAAATTATGAAGTAATCCGATTTTTAGAATAACATAAATAAGCACCAGTCTAATATTTACACTGATCTAAAAACTTTTTTTGCGACTCTAATTAAGTCACAGCGATTAAAACACACTTACTGTTGAGCCTGACATCTTTCATGTCTCTCTGTTTTTCCTTGATATCAAGGATACGCAGGTAGGCCATGCCCACATCCTCACACTCCTCATCCTGCTCCTCTTCTTCAGGAGGGTCACTCACCACTGTGAACTTTATACTGTCAATAAAAGGGTCAACTCATTATTTGAGTTAAATATCACAGTGTAGCATATGCTACAGCTACATACTTCACATGATGACAAATAAATGAGCCACAGAGAAACTGATTATAGATCAGAAAGGGCCTCACTGTTCTAGATGTTTGTTCCGGCCCTCCAGCACTGCCCGCAGAGTTTGCCGTCTGGGCTGGTTATTCTCCTTATCCACGTGGATAACTGTCAGAACAGTGTATGTTGTTTAGGTCTCTTTCTTTAATTTAATGAATTACTGGTAAAGAATGCTTATCAGACATTGCTTAGTAAAATTAAACAGCTACAAGCACAAATTATGTAGCAAGGTATTAAAAAATTCAAAATTGTGGGCAGTCAATGTCGCTGGATAACTCCTGTGTGTCTAAACCCTGTTCCTTCAGGTCCCAAACACTACTCGTTTTGGATGTCTCCCATTTCCATTCCATTTTAGGTTCTACCTGACCTGATGAGTTGATTCAGATGCGTTTGATTAAGTAGAGATCAAAAAAGTGTAGTGCTGGGGAGCCTCCATGAACAGGGTTGGACCCAATTAATCTAAATGGAGCAGAGTCAAGTCTTAGATCAGGGGTCTCCAGTTCTGTTCTGGAAGCCCTGAGAACTTCAGGTCCAATCTCAATCGAACAGACTTGAACCAGCTAATCAAGGTGGTACTTGCTTAGCTGGTTTAGATGTGTTTGATTGGGATTGGGGCAAAAATTTGCAGGAAGGCAAGGAGAAGGGCTGAACAACCCTGTTGTTGTCCAGTGGATCCCAATCCCCAACACAGCATATTTTAGATCTCCCTAATCAAACACATCTGATTCAACTCATCGGCTCATCAGAGAAGACTTCAAGATCTAAAATGTGTGTCAGATAAGTAAAACATCAAAAAACATGCAGCGTTGGGGATTCTCCAGGACCAAGAATGGCTGTTGTAGATCAAAGCAAACAAGTGTAAATCTATCATGAATCTATGGTGGCTTCAGAAGGTTTGAGGTGTAGACCCTAAAACTGGAGAACTCAGAAGAAAGTTCAGAGACATCCTAATATGCACCAATTATCACAACTTTCACCATGAGATTCAATATGCTGCCATAGATACTAAAGCAGAAATAATCACAACGATTACAATTGAGACTTGTCAGATGTGGTTATTCACCATTGCTGAAGTTGTAGGAAACGCTGTGTCCAGGCAGAGGTTTCTTCAAGGATAGCGGGGTCTCGACTGATGGCAGGCCCAGGAAACAGTACTCCACAAACAATCGGACAATTCCACCGTCTTCCACCACTCTTGAGCCTGGCTTCAGACTCAGAGAAACAATCTCCACGCGAATGCACTCGGACGGCTGGTGGAGCAAGGAATCACATGACCTTATCACAACTGACATACAACCTCACACCAACTAACTCCAATCACTCTCTACTTCTGACAGGATATCCGTGAAGAACATTCCACTGTTTGAAATTATGGACACCAGAAAAAAAAAAAATCTCTTTCCTGATGTAGACGTGTACCCTATAGGGCATAGTTCTCTAATAATGAGGGGTTTGGAGATGCTTCGTCTGTCTGTGTATCATTTGATTCAATCTGTCAAACATGTCTTCCAAATTGTTGGAGTGTTTAGGCCATTAGGTTTGTGCTGACAGCAGTCGTAAGATCTCTGTTGCTTCTACAATCCTCTTAGGACAGAACACTAAGCTGACTGTTTAAATCTCTGAAAGTACATGTCTAAGTTGTAGGCTATTTTTTGTTCCCTATTTAATCAATAAGGAACAACACATTCACTATCCCCCTGAAACCCTGCGATTTATTCTTTGTTTTTTTTAAGGATGTCAATGACAATGAGACTATACACTCCATAGTTTGGTCAGAGATCCCAAACATTTAGATATTTTGTAATAGGAATTTCCTCTCTGTGGTTTTTAAACATAGTTTAATACAGAAAATGAGAAAAATAATAAGAACATTAGATGTATTCATTGTGATTATTACTTGGTTATCTTAACCATAGTTTATATATATATAGTTTATATATTACCAAGTTTATATATATATAGTTTCGTATTCACATCTCTCATCATATCAGCAAAGTTAGTTTACATATTAGTGGAAGCTACACATGCAGATGTAAATAATAAATAAATAAATAAAGTTTGGGATCAGTAAGAGGTTTAATGTTTTTTAGAGATCTTCTTTGCCTTTTGTTTAATTATAGCTGCATTTATTTGGTCAAAAATAGAGAAAAAGTAATATTTTTAAATATTATTACAATTTAAAATTACAGGTTTCATTTTTAATTTACAAATTTATTCAAAATGAATTATGTATTCAAAATAAATTTAGTCTTTACTATCACCTTGCTGAATAAAAGTAATTTTACCCAAGTGTCCGAGACATACGTACTCTGCACTGCCATTCGGCCCGTAGGCACAAACAACAGCGAGAGACCTATCCCCAACCCGAAGGCGCAAGGAAATGACCCTCTCGTTCACCGGGGTGAACTCCAACACATGATGACTATGAGCAAGCCCACACCAGCCCGCCGCCTCTCACCGCAGGCGACTCCAGAGTAGTGGAGAGTCCACCCGCCATCGAGGAGTTCCAGAGCCCGAGCTGTGCGTGGAGGTGAGCCCGACTATCTCTAGACGGTAACTCTCAACCTCCCGCACTAACTCCGGTTCTTTCCCCCCACAGAGGTGACATTCCTTGTCCCAAGAGTAAGATTCCAATGTCCAAGGATTGGGTCGTCGAGGTCCCCACCTTCGACCACCACCCAACCCACAAAGCACCGGCCCCTTATTTTATATAAAATACATTTTTGTTATAACATTCATGCATGTAAACTTTGCATTTGATATATGTATATAACATTTTAATGTTTACATGCATGTATATACAGTAATTTACATTTTTTTTTATAGAAAGAAAAAAATCTTATATATATATGTGTGTGTTTATTCATATAAAATATAGATTTATAATTACATAATTAATTATATTAAAAAAAAATTATATTTGTTATTGATTTTTATAGAAAAAACATTTCTGAATATACAACAAAACACACATTAGAAAATATATTTTATGTATCAGTGAAGCATGGTTCATTTGATAAACAGAGGCAAAGTGATACAACCCACCTGTTTTTTCTGCTGTGAGCTCTGAGCAGGAACAATGCAGTCATCACTATCGTCATCCTCACCCTGAACACCTGTACAGACAGCAGAGCAGTTTCTGTATTATGATCAGTTGATAATACAGAAAGAAAAGCGCTAGAAGATCATTAGATAGATCATTCCTAGTCTCATTTCATATGGAAGATGTTCATGAGCGGTCTGAGGTTGTTTATTTTTTTGTCGTCCATCTCTCGCTCTGGTCTCAAGTGGCCCGCAGCAGGTGAGAGAGAGATGTTAGACATCAGCACTTTAAAGACAGCCTCTTGGCCAAGGTCAACACACATTAACATTTATGTTGTTGGTTGTCAACAGCAAACACATCAGATTATTGGCAGGAGCGAATGAAATATTAATGATTCTCATCTCATTCGAAAAACAATAGCACAGCTGCTTCCTCATATAAAACTGAATACGTGGCTCTCCTGAATACAAGTTCTACTCTGGGCCAAAGCACAGGGGCCTTCCTGCCCACAATAACAAACAAAAACACTAACTTTTTTTTTTAATACTAGGAGAACCTTAAGTTCGTGGTCATATTGCATCTAATTAGAGTTTAACTTGAACAATGAACTTGAACCTTCATAAAAAATAAATCAATATTTAGTCACCTTCATGTCAAAATGAGATGTTCTGAAATATGTTCAAGCTGCTCTTTTCCAAAGAATGAATCTGAATTGGAGACAAAATACTGGAGAGCTTGAAAAGTAAATAGCCAACATTTGGGGGGCCATCTGCATTCAGATTCATTTTTTATAGAAAAGAGAAGCATGATCATAGTAAAAATAAATAAATAAATAAATACTTTTGTGTTTCAAGCAAAATGGAAAAGTGCAGGTTTGGAGTGGCATGAGAATCATCAAATCAAAATATGTTAGCACTAAACTTGTTTTAATAACAAATTGATTAATTAATTAAATAAAAATAATGTCATTGCAAATGATGGACAGTACACACAATCCATCACATTACTGATCAAATTTAAACAATAATAATAATAAAAAGTCAATCAACAATCATTCAGGGCTGGGAAAACAATAACAATATTACCCAATCATCATAACTTGGCTTGTATAGACAAAAAACATTTTTGTTTCATTTGAAAATGTGTAAAAGTATCTCTGTTCAATGCTTTTCCATACGTTCAAATCTAGACACACGCACACCTGTTGGTGGCTCCTGCAGCTCCTCAGAGATCTCAGACTCATCAGACTGAGAGCTGGCGGTGATCACCTGACCCTCAGAGAAATGAGACTCTTCCTCATCCTCTTCCTCACTGACTGCAGTGGCCTCTCCTGCTTCCATCACGATGACCGTCTGAGGAACACAGAATATAACAGTGTTTACTCATGACCTTTTATACATGCCTTATGTATTCCTTATTCAAACAGTAAATTTCACATAGTGTACCTTTGGTGCGGGGATCACAGATGATGACGGCTCTTCATTATCAGAGGCTGAAGTCTGCTCCATCTTGTGATTATTAATACAAACACGTAAAATACAGAACACCACAGAAGTGCAAAAAATGGTACAAAATAATTAATACCTTAAATTGAGCAACAGTAAAGGCAATGCTGGAGATAGCAAACATCACTAATTAAATAAGCACAGACTTTTGTTTTACCTGTTTTTCAAGCTCTGTAACATCCACAAAAGAAACTCTTTTAGTGGCTGATTTTGGTAGAGTTCGCTGTCTGGGTTTGGGCATTGGAGTCTAGAGTCCAAAGAAAAATATTATATATTATACAGTGATGAAACAACAAAAAGCATTCAGGGCTGATATGTGTACTGGATGCTGAGGTGTTTTGGGATTCCATTACCTCAGAAACAGTGGGCTGAGGTATTAGTGGAGGGTCTTTGGTCATCGGTTGTGTCTCTGTCTGTGTTTTCTCCTTGTCTTGAGATGGCTTTCTCTCTGGTGTGGTTCTGCTGGTGATCTCCATCTGTTGTGTGGTGATAGCCGAGGATGCTGGAGGGACGTACGTGAACTTCCATTTCAAAGTCACACTGATTTTTCCACTTGGATGTCCCTCAGGATCTCTGAGCTCAAACATACCTGAGAAATATACAAGTCACAAGAAAAACATTGAAACGCGCCTGTAAGCCAACAAATAAATAAATAGCAAATCAAACTAATCATAATAATAATAGAGTAGTAGTAAAATGAAACAAATAATAATAAATCTCAATAACACAATAATGTTTAAAAAGTGTTACCAAAACAAAAAATACAATACAATACCTTCAAATATAGTTCTATTCAACTACTTTAAAAAAAACCATTGGTTAAAATACATGTGACTTTTCGGTCAATATCCATGCCTTATATTAGGTTATAATATTATTATATTATAATATAATTTAATGTGATTAATATAAGGCATCTAGAATTGCAGTACCAAACATTGCTTTTCCATTGTGCAATAAGCAACCTGTGTTAAACTCTGTTCATACCAAGAATAACTATAAAGATAACAAAAATACATAATTGTAAAAATCATTCTCAATATTAAAGAATTAAAGAGTCCACACCACAACTATAATGATAAAGGCACAGAGCAATATAATTGGAATCACTTTCAGAACGATTTTTCCCCAGCTGATGAATCTTAAAATATTGACAGCCTATCACAATCAATCCTGCTATGATGACCTTGATCATTTAAAATGGCAGATGTGCTTATGCTATAAATAAATAGAGGATTTAGTTAGTGGTGTGAAAGCTAACATGGTTATCTTTATAGTAAGCATTTTTACTCTGCCAATTAGTGAAGTGGGCAAACATAATTTGGCTGAATCGTCACATGTATTTCAACCAGTAAATCTGGAAGAGTGAGTGCTGCAACTTTTCTAATTGACATGGTTTTTGATTTTTGGTTGCATCTGATCTTTTGATTGTAGAGCACCTCTTTTTCAGGAAAAAAGTATATCTTCAAAATATTAAGTCACAGTTAATGTATTCTTCTATCAGTCGATAGATAAATGTAAAAATAAAAAGAAATTCTTCCCATTGTTTCTAGGACACACTAGAACACAGTGTTCGTCCTCACCAGTGATGGTTTTATCGTGAGCCAGCGAGATAAGCGGTACTCTGGCCTTTCCCAGATACATCTGGTTCTCAACGTCCAAATCATCAAACACATACAACACCAGAGCCTCTGACTTCAGGAACGCATCAAGGTCAGAGTTCATGGACATCGGAAAGACCATGTGATCTTCAAACTGCGGCTCATTGGTGGAGGATACGATTGGAGTGTCATGGTCTGGGAAGTGGTAGAGTTTGTAGATGATGTAGGGGCAGGGTTGGGTGTGAAGACCTCTGGATCTGAGACCACTGCAGGAGTGTATAGTGACGTTCAGTTCATTTCGATCACCGTCCATCAGCGATGAAGAACTGTGGGCCGGAACTGAAGAAGCCTGAATAGAAAAGATCAAGTAATTTCAGCCTGCTTGTTCCAAAGCAGGAACTGGGGCCCTAGATGGGGTTGTAAACCATACCTGGCTGTCCCTCATGCTTGTACTGAGGTAACCAAGTGCTTTGACTCGCTCTTTATAAAGGCGAATGGCTTGTTCCATAGGAACCCTGAGTTTGAGCCAGTACTCAAGTGTACCAAACACCTGGATCTCATCTGTTACACCTATGAACAGATAGAAAACATTTTTATGAAATATCATACAGCAGTGATGCAGAATCGGTGGGCGGAGATAAACGGGAATTGATGTTAAGTGTAGGGGCGGGGCTAAGCAGACAGTGTTGATGCAGGTATTGGTTGTCATCTGCGAAGGTGAAGCTTATCCACACTATTACATCATAGAGTAGAACAATTCCCAAGCCGTCGTTGTAACAGAATGTCTTCAATATAAGCTGTTTTTAGACTAACGAGAAAGACTCACCAACTAACTGAATTGTGCCAAAAACCTTCCCATCTCGTTCCAGCAACTGATTTAACCTGAGCTGACCAGCAGCAACTGTGCGGAAACTCAAGCCCTCAGCGAGCTGAACCTCCACTGTAATTGAGCTGGTGTGGAGATAGTTCAAGAAGAGGTCATCCACCCTTACGAGGTACTGAGACGTGAGGCTGTACGCAGGATGGCCACCTCGAACCACAGCCGTGGACTGCAGCTCAAAGTCATAGAAAGCGTACGTGCAGAAAGTGGATGGATCTTTGTCCTTTATACTTTCTACAGCTTCAGAAGAAAACTGTGCTCTACCCAAGTGAATTTCCAGAAGGTTCTCGCCTCGAGCCAAGCGGAGGGTTTCATCAAACTCATCTGTAATGTCATCGCTGGTCACATCAGGTCTGAAAACATGGGTCTTGGTTCCATATGCAATGTCCTTCAGCTGGGCTGGAAAGACACAGGAAGAATTTGTTTTACTAAGGATGACCGCAGCATCAGAAATCTGAAGATCATGTGTTGGATGCCGCTAACCTTCCAGTTTCTTTATCTTGGCAGATCTCGTGTCTAGAAGCTGAGCCAGCTTTTCTGACTTCAATTCATATTCAAGTTTCAGATCCTCCATCGCACGAGTAACAGCTTCAACCTCAGCCTACAAAAAACATGACATGAGCCATATGTGGAGAACAGCAAACCCCCTGATGTTACTGTAACATGAAATTGAGTTAATAACTCATTTTTACTTTAATTACATTGTAGTCGAGACCTACTAATTTGAGCTGGAGTAAAGGCTATATAAAGTAAATTGAGTCAGAGTAAGGACAGACCACGGGAGGGTTAAGTTGGAGTGGAAACAGAGACCTGAATGAAGTACAAGTCCATTTCCCTAAAAATATGGTCTTAAGGCTCACATTTAAGATAAATCTCAATATTAACAAACAATAGAGTCCACACAACTGTAATGACAAACGCAAAAAGAAACGATATAGTTATCGTCAGAACATTTGTTTTTTGGACATTTTCTGATGAATGATAAAAATATTGACAGCCAATCAGAATTCATCCTGCTGTAACAAGCTAGAGAATTTAAAGCAGCAGCCAATTGTGCGCTTACAATAAACAGATGATACCGTTTGCTGGTGTGAATGCTAATATTGTTATCTTTATAGTTATCTAGAAATATTGACCAGAAATATGTATTAAATGGAAATTAAAATTAGCTAAATATTTATATAAATATAGGTGAATATAACTTTATTTTTTCCTCTTTCAGACGAATCCAATTTAAAAATGTCCTGGCCCTTTCACCGCAGTGAACGATAGCTATTTCCAAAAGAACTCCAATAAAGGGCATCCATCCATAATAAAAAAGTGTCTAACGCGGCTCCAGGGTGTGAATAAAGGCCTAATGTAGAGAATCTATGCAGTTTTATAAGAATATATCCATATTAAAAAAAAATATCCATATTTAGAAGCTGGGCATGACATCGAAAGCCAAAGCAGACTTCCAAAGACTCAAGCCACAACAATTTCCATCAAGACCAAGATGAGTCATACCAACAGCAATTCATGCTTTGGAAACATGGAAGACGACTGCGAGAGCTGCCCAAAGACTTAATACCTTCCAGCAGCGATGTCTGTATCTATATCGTTCACCTGGAATGGCGTTCTAGTGTGAATGCATACAACAGTTAGCAAAAGTTAGAGATTAGTGTTGTTAACATTTCCAATAAGAATGTTTTTCTTACTAAAACACACTGATTCTCTACAGGAGGCCTTTATTCATCCGCCAGAGTCGTGTGAGGCACTTTTTTTTATGAAGAGTTTTTATTATTTATTATGAAGTGCCAGGACGTAATAAAGTCCAATTGGGTGGGGTCATGTTCTTCCTTGGGTGAACTATAGCTATAATGAATTAAAGGGGTTAATTCTGATTTCATGTTGACTTCTGGATAATGGATAGTGATGATTATCCAAGGTCTGTTAGATCAAACCTGATAGTCTTTATTGATCTTGTGTTGAATGATGAGCATGTTCCTGGTCTTCTCCAGCTCCTGGATGGTCTCAGCATGAGTGGCCTGCAGTTCCCTCAAAGATCTCTCCACATCCACTTTTACATTTTCCTCCACCTTCTCCAGAAATCCAAGCTCTCCACTCTTCTGACTCCTACGAACCTAAACAAGACCGGAGAAACAATTACAAATTCTATGCACAAATTAGTTTGGGGTCGGTAAGACGTTTTCTTTTTAATCTCTTCTCATCACCATTGATTTATTTTATCACAGTTAAAAAAAAAAAAGCAAAATATTGTTACAATTTAAAATAGATATCTTCAGTGTCGCATGACCCTTCAGAAATCCTTCTAATATGCTGATTCGCTGCTCAAGAAATATTTGAAACCGTTGAAAACCTCCCTGTGACCACTTGAGAGTTCAAAGAGTTCAAAACAACTTTTAATTGAAATACAAATATTTTGCAACATCATAATTGTCTTGCATTATTACACATAGTATTAGTATTTCGGTAATCTTACTGACCCCAAACGTCTGAGTGGCAGTACATTGTTGATTAATTTACATATTAATTTTAAGTAATTTGCATATAGTTTGGACTTACCTTTATAAGCATCAGGGCTTCACTGAGTTCAGCCGCATCTATTTCACTTTCCTAAAGAGGACAGCATCAGTTCAGCCAAAGTGAAAAGAAATATCTGAAAATGTTTTGTTTATTTTTTATAAATAAACACTGCACTTTACCTTGGTAAAGAACTTCAGGCGCTCTTTAATTTCATCCAGTTGCTGTTTCTGCTCGAGGTAACGCAGCTGAAGTTCTTTGTTTTCTTGCATCAGTTTTTCATATAAATCTTCCATGAAAATAAAACAGCAGTGAGTCTAACACACCAGTTGTTTTAAAGCACCTAAGGTCACGTGTGTGATTACCTCTCTCTGCCTTGATCTTATCCAGGATTTGGTTTTTATCAGCGAGGTCAGATTTTAATGCCGTCTCCAGCTGGGCCACCTGTAGTTTGAGCTGCTGTTCTCTCGTCTTCCATTTCTGCTCCTGACTCACATCGAATGCACTATTGCAACAGAAGAACAGAAATTCAGTGATGTGCTCAGAGCAAAACGCTCCCCTACAATGCTAGGGATTTGTTGACATCTTACTTGCATGTAATTATACATAGTTAATTATAATTATAACAGTAAGTACATGTAACGTGTAACAAAGACACCTTCAAATAAAGTGTTAAAATCAAGTAGCATGCTATACTGGTTTCATTTTCTGAAGTGTAATTTCCGTCTTATTATTACTATTTCACGTAGTTGATTCAAGCTTTTACCTTCTCACCTTTTTACTAATTTATCACAGTTTTCCTTAAGCAAGTCTCTCTCCTTCTCCAAATCCTGGATTCTCTCTTGTAACTAAAAAAAAAAATAATAATAATAATAATTGAGTAAACTGAATAGATAGATAGATAGCATTTTCACTTTTTGTATTTTTGTTGTTATTTGTATTATTTATTTATTTTATTTCTATAGCTTTAACTAGTCATTTTAGTATTTCAACCTATAGTTACAGTTTATATTTGAGTTTTATTTCAGTTGCTGCAACAGTTTTTAAAACTTTTAGTTTTAGTTAACAGTAACTGGCTGTGATACGTTTGCACTTTCAAAAGCATGTGACTGATTGTATATATAAAGTATGTGTGTAGGTTAGCATCTGTACCTCTTGTGTGTGTCTTTGGTCCAGAGCTCTGGTCTGAATCTGTGTCTCCAGCTGCAAACTCTTCAGTCTCTCCTCCTTCAGCTGTCGGCTCACTTCATCCACTTTCACCAGCGCTGCATCATGACTGGCCTTCAGAGTCTTCATACTCTACAGAAACACAAACACTCTCTAAACACTGCCGTTGCTATTGGCATGACCGCCAGCAGAGGGCACAGAAATGAGACAGTGATGTTGATGCCACTGAAATGTCAATATTTTTTTTTTACTGATTTACAACACTATGAAAAAAAAAACACTATGTTCCAATCAGTGGCTTACAATTTGTAATTTGTATGACAGATTTATTTACTACAGATTTAATAATGTTTTTGAAAGAAAACATATTTATTTGATCAAACAATGCAGTAAAATAATATGAAAATGTTTTGAATATATTCTCATTTTCTGCTGCCTAATACTTTTTTGGGGAAACGTGACACATTTATGTTTCCCTGATAAATAGACGGTTCAAGAGAAATGTATTTGAGATTATTTGTAACATATAAATCAATTTCGAACAATTAAATGCATACTCAATTCAACATTAGTGTGCATGCACATGCAACAAGTCCAGGACAGAGCAGAAAACACACTTCACAGTTATAATAACGCATGAACTATAATTGGCTCTACTTTATCTCTGTGTCACTGGAGTCCCTGACGGTCAGTCGTACCTCCTGTTGCTGTAGAAATCTGCCCTCCAGCACTGTGAGTGTGTTTGCTTTCTCAGACAGCAGCTTCTGTAGTTTAATCATCTCCACGTTATCCTTTATAGTTGACCTGTAAAACACATACCTCATCTCAGCTCTGCTGTAGTCAAATCAACATTCTATTCCAGCAGTTTAATCTGAGTTTAATAATTTGGTGTTCAAAAGGAGCGAGCAGCACCTCTGTCCGCTGGACTGATGCTCTCTCATCTGGAGGAGTGATTCCTCAAACTCTCTCTCTTTCCTCCTCAGTTGATCTCTCAGGATCTCTGCTGATCTCTCCATCTCCTCCATCTGAGCATGCTGGCTCTCAATCGCATTCTCTCTGTCATCAGATAAAACAGGCCAAACGTGTGAACTTATGTAATGTTATCCACTCCAAGAGTGTTGTGTGTTTACGCACTCACAGGTTGCGGATTTCAGCACGGGCCTCGTCCAGCAGACTGTGTCCATAGCGGGGCAACAAACCCTGGGGTGGTTTTGCACTCATGTCCCCTTCAACATGCCTGATACCTATGAATTAAAAAAAAAAAAAAGAAAACACAAACATATTTAAATGGAAGTCCTCTGCAGAAGTTATAAAAACGCTCTCCGCCCCCAACAAAGCGATTACTAAATTGGATTACTAATTTATTTGATACCACAAGACATTTATCTAGTCTCATTTATATTACAGAATAGAATAGAAAAGAATAGAACGGGAATTGCAGAAGACAGAGTTAAATTACAATAGAGAACGGAATAGTTGACAGCATAGAAAAGAAAAGAAAATATAACAAAGAATTAAAACAGAAGAATTAAGATTCCTGTGAATTCAGTACATTGCAATACATTGTAGACCATTGCAGCAACAGAATAGAGCAGACAACTAAAAAGAATACAAACAGAACAAAATAGAGTATAGAAGTGAACATAACATTAATTCTATATAAATTACAGAACAGAAAAGAATGGAACATGGGATGGAATAGACCTTATATAATCAAAATAAAAATTTGCAAAACTGAGAAAAACCCCCAGAACAAAACAGGTTATAGATGAGAATAGAGTAAAAATAAAATAGAACCGAATTGACTAGAATAGAATTTACTACAAATTATATATTAGAATATAGCCAGGAATGGTAGACTTGCAGAACAGAATAAAACATGTATTACAAATTATAGTATAAAATGGACTAGAATGTAACAACACAGTAATAGAACAAAATGTGGAATAGGACACATTTAGAATAGAATAGAATAGAATAGAATAGAATAGAATAGTCAAATACAGAGTGAAATTGCAAAAGAAAACAGAATAGA
>JAUYWG010000066.1:15220553-15243221 GCA_034779775.1 Enteromius afrohamiltoni | reverse complement strand
TACGGTTTTATTTTAAATTTACAGCTAAATACCGTAAATTCTAATAAGAAACCATAATAATTGATACAATGGTAATATGCCAGCCTATTGAAGTAGTGAAATCTATTTTGTACATTTGAAATACACTGATAACAGCCAAGTGCAGCTGGTGATGAGAAACTCAAATGATGAACCAAAGTTCATCACAAGCAGCTTTTAAATAGTAACACAAATAGAAGGTACTCAGTGTCATTCACACAAACACTAAACACCATCATGGTAAGAATTATTAAACCAAAATGGGCAATAAACATTAATTTAACAACATTACATGTAACATCCAACCCATATAAACATAACCGATACAGAAAAAACTAAAAAGAAACATCGTTATTTTAAAGAAAAAACATCAAACTTAAACAAAATTTCAAATGCAATGCAGGGAATTTGGGAATGTCAGTTTACGGTGTTTCCCTGTAAATTTGACTGGAATTTACCATTATCTATTTAACGGGGTTTTACCGTAGCATTTCCACTGTTTTTACTGTTAAATTCACTGCCATTTTTTACAGTGTGTGTTATATCCTCTGTGTATGTCAGGGCAGTGAACTGCACTGGTTGGCGTGTGCACTGTATGTGGCGTGCCGCTCATCGGTGCCCACTATAGGAAGAGGCACAGCGGAGGGCAACTACGTGTCTCTGACCAGGATCCTGCGCTCTTCACAGCAGAGGTCAGTCAACGGACACACTCCTTCTGACCTTAATACAGACAGAGATATAAAAGACACAGCTGAACACACATGTTGTGACGTTCCCAAGACAACTTAAGCATACAGAGCTGCATTTCTTCTTGCAAGTGGCTTGTTACTTCTTGTAGCCCGTCAACTGCTGAGAACGGATGGAGTCTATAATTAAATATTTATAGCAAACAAAAACTGGTAACGTTAGGTATTCTTAATTTTATAATCATAATAATTAGTAATAAAATCCTATGCAGTATCAATGCCCAAAATATAAGGTATTTAGTACTGCATGTCAACAACGTTCACAGCTCTTACATCAACCCCAAATCAGAAGAATTTCAAGATAAAGGATATTTGCTGCAGTAAATGAAGCATGGACGTCCCACAGCCTCCAAATTCCCATTCCTGTAATGAAATATCAATCAAATCTGGTTCAATGCTTTAATTCATGTAGACATATTGTTTTACAAAACTGCAGATAGTAAAAGTTGCCTAAAACTTAATCAACTTAATAAATAAATAAATTCAGAGGTGTTACTGTAGTAGGGGGTGAAACTTGGTGTAATCTGCCATACATACATGCATTTTTAAAGACTTGTAGGATTTTATTTTAGTCCAGATATTCATTTCATATCATTCTTTATTTCAGCCTGATTGAGTTTTTCAATAAAATGAAGAAGTGGCAGGACATGGCCAACCTGCCCAAGGAATTCCAGCAGA
Organism: Enteromius afrohamiltoni; assembly: GCA_034779775.1. NCBI lineage: Eukaryota > Metazoa > Chordata > Actinopteri > Cypriniformes > Cyprinidae > Enteromius > Enteromius afrohamiltoni. Next base: position 15,241,779 of record JAUYWG010000066.1, on the reverse strand, counting down.
ACACAGAGAAACTGGAGAGGAACTTCACTGTCACCTCCGTCATCTTTAAGAAATACGTTCCCTTGTTCAAAGACATCTTCAAGGCACCCACAGATGAATTACCCAGAACGCACAGAGGCAGGAAACAGAGGTACTTCAGCACATGATCACATGACACGTAATCTCAGGACAGGTCGCTGGAGTTCACAGATTATCTCAGCAGTGTGCAAACAGTCGGTTATTTATGCATATGGATCTGATTTGTATTACATAATAGCTCCTGGATAAGAGAAACACACGGCTCTAACTCAGATCTTTCCTGTGTCCTTAGACGTCATCCCTGCACCGTCACCGAGGTCTTCAATTTCTGCTGGATCCTGTTCATACACGCTAAAGGTAAAGAGTCCTTTAACATGCCATTCATTTACAGGTTTACAGGTTTCAGACTAGTGAAAACAATTACGTCTTTATATAACTCAGAACTGCACTCTGGAAGCTCAGAATGGAACCATAGCTTCAGCTTCTCCCACTTTCTTGATGTGATGCTCAAATGTCTGGGGTAATACCAAGGCTGCATTTATTTGATCAAAAAATACAGTAATATTTGAAAAAAATGTAACAAATTGTATTACTATTTTAAATGACTGCTTTGCATTTGCAATGTAATTTATTGCTGTGATGGTAAAGCGGCATACGTCATTATGCTACCTCTGCGTCATTTCACATGCGCAGCACTTTCAGTTTCGGTTTTCAAACTGATCGAGTGTTTACACGCGCTCAATCGTATTACAAAAGGAATATCTAACCCCTTCTCTCTGAAATTACATTCTGAGCTCGGATCGATTAATTTGATAAACATTATTATTACAGTATTATCATTGTGTTGTAATTTTCTAACTTTAGCATATTTTACTGTTACTGTACCTTTAAGAATTCTATATGCAATTAACCTTCAGTGATTTGTAGCCTCCACACACTGACGCAAAATGTTGAGAGTTAAACTGTGTTATTGAGCTATGGAGCTATTGTTATAAAGCATTCAAGCAGGTGCTTGTTTTGTCTTGTGTTGTTTTTGCTTTATTTATTTATTTCTTTTTGCTTTGTTTTGTTTTTTGGCTCTATTTTTTGCTTTGCTTTATTTTGTTTTGTTTTGTCTTTATTTTTATTTTTTTTTTTTGCTTTGCTTTGTTTTGTTTTGTTTCAGAACTAGTTGGGATTGATTGGAGTTGGAGTTTGATTTGTGAATAGAACATCAAATATGCATAGTGCATCAAATATTGATTTCATAAGAGCAAGACTTTTCTGCTGTAATGAGTCACTGCTGAATAACTGAATGGACTGAGCGTAGAAAGGCTGGACAGAATGAGATATTAGAGAGGAACAAGTGCTGAAGAGATTATCAGAAAAAGAGGAAAGCTCCAGCTGTAATGAGGAGGGATGAGCTGCAGTGTTTCTTGGGATTGTTCCTCCACTGGTGTCCCTTAAGATGGTCAACAGAGACAACAGAGAGCTTGATCATGTGACCTGTGCTCATTATGTGGACTTGTGCAGACATGTTTGATTCGGACAGAGTGTTTCCTCACGCGTGCACACACATCAACACAAGCCCATCTCATCTGCAGAGTTGAGCTGCAAGACCAGACATGCTTCAATAAAATCCAAGATCAGAGGTGGAAATTAAGTAGAAAATGGTGCACTGGTCTGTTTTTGGAAATAGCATACTCTGGAATTTAAGAACTGATATCAGTTAGAATAAATAAAAAATCTAAACTGAGTTCTACATATGCATACTGGAAGTTAGACCTCAAATATTTGAATGGATGAAGCTTAATTATTTTTATATTGGTGTATTCAAAAAAAAAAAAAAATTACAAATATTTAAAGTCGAGCCTGAAGAAGCGTAGAGCAGCAGAGCAAGAGGATGCCAGCTGAGTGCATTATTTCCTCATATGCCGCGTGCGTCACTTAACATAGCAACCAGCCCAGATGACAAGTCAGGACTTGTCTGTGTTTGAGTAGAGCACAGCAGGCCACTGAGACTCTATATCCCGTCCTGGAGCAAAGGCTCTTATTCTGATAAACTCAAAGCAGGGAAAAAGAGTCTGCTGCTGATCAAAGAGGAAAAAGTCACGTTATCTAAGTGGGAAAATTCATGTAAGTACCAAGTGCAAACTTAATTCAGCTGAGCCTGACGTTGTGTTGAATTGTGTTGAATTGTGCACTGTAAATCTGAAATGTAAAGATGTGAGAGGTGCATAGTGCATGTTTTCAGGCCTGCAGGTACAGCAGCAGCATGCAGGGGTTTTTATTTTTGTATCTTGGCTTTTAACAGTTCAGTCAAAGCAGTAAGGAGAGTACGGTTATGTTATTTTTACTTCATTCATCACGATGGCAGTGGAAGGTTTTGAACTGAATGCATTGCATTGTGGGGTGCAGTGTGCACGTGTTGTATATTTTGGAAAAGTAGGCGGTCATTTTACCATGTTTAATCATTTGCATACCAATGGTGTCTTACATTTCTGTAACGGCATTCTTAGAATATTCAATATTCATTTACTGTCATGAATTTTGTCCAATTTTCTCAGAAGGGAAAGACTGTACATTTTAATATAGCCTTTTTGATTACACTGTAACTGCAAGTCAAGTAAAATAATTTCATTATCATTTCACTTTTATTATGATAAATCATTATAAATATAATGTATATTTATACATTTACATGTAAAATTTGTGGAATGATTTTATTACCTAATTCATGTTTAAAGTATACTCTCATAACATTAGAAGAATTTGCTGTTTATTAATAGTTAGTAAGGTAGTTGTTGAGTTTAGGTATGGGAAGGGATCTAAAAGAATATGCAGAATATTTAATATGCGCTATATAAATACTAATAAACAGCTGATGTTTTAATATGCATGCTAATAAGCAACCTGTGAAAATGGACCATTATTTTTACTTGATGAACATACTTGAAAAACACTTTAGAATAGAATACATAGAATACTTTTGTAACGTCCTGAAGATGTCATGTGTACGTCAGTTGTCTAAGAAAAACATTTGGAAAAATAACTATAATAGAATCCACTTTGTGTATATTTATTATTTATATATAAATACACGCGCATATATGTATATAATATATACAATAAATAAAATCAATTCAATATAAAAATTAAATATGTTGATAAATAATATGAATTATATGACCATATATATATAAATATATATTTATTGCATGCGATTAATCAAGATGAATAGTTTGACAGCCCAAATATATATCGATGCAAACTTTGCATTGCACAGGCTGCTACTGTAACTCTTGAAATGTATTAAACAGGAAATGATCGATCCAGCCATTGTGGCCCAACAGCACATGCACATGTTGGTTTTTTTGCAGACTTTTCCTGTTGTTGCAGTAGAGTTGGCCACCTGTCTGCTTGATATATGTTGTGTGACCAGCAGAGTGTTCCTGCTCGACACTATTATGCTCAGCTCTTCACTGTAATACGTTTGACAGAAACAGTGTTGTTTCAGTGGAGGAAACATGCTCATACCAAAGTAGGCTGCAACCAGAACCAAAAAGGTGTTTACAGTCGAATGCTGTGAGAGTTCTGTGTAGAACCACCCCTGAACCCCACATATATTATGATTTATCCTCTATCCTGTAGGAAACTTCCCAATGATCAGTGATGATCTGGTGAACTCGTATCATCTGCTCCTGTGCGCTCTGGATCTGGTTTACTGCAACGCTCTCCTGTGCTCGTGCCGGAAAGACCTGCTCAACCCGGCTTTTAAAGGTCATCACACAGCACTGAAGCACTTGTGTACAGAGAGTAGGAGATCTCAGAAGGTCAATCCAACGCTGGATTGTGCTTGTTTTGTGCGCAGGGCTGCCTGAGGACTTCAACAGTAAAGATTATAAGCCTGGCCCGGGTTCATTATGTTTCATAGAGAAGCTGTGTGAGCTTCATGATGGGCTGGTGCTGGAGGCCAAAGGAGCAAAGGAGCATTTCTGGAAACCCTTCATTAAGAAACTCTATGAGCGCAAGGTACTGAAATACTGCTTTTAGGCTCACCAAGGATGCAATGAATTAAGTTACAATGAAACAACAGTATTTGTTACATTGCATCTTTTCTTTCTCACAGGTTTTGAAGGGGAAAGAAGACACACTGACAGGGTTTTTGGAGCCAGTGAACTTTGGTGACAGTCTGTGAGTGTCTTACTCTGCATCCTTTCTCCTGTAGTTTACAATCTTCTCACTCTCTCCGTTTCTTCAGTTCTTCTCTGAACCGTGTTTATGAGGAGCACGTGTTGTCATCTGGTTCTCTGGATGAGAGAATATTTCTGGGAGAAGCGGCCAGAGAAGACATTGGCACCCCTGGACCTTGTTTGTGTGAAGGGATAGAGAACCAGGAACGACTGAGCAACCCGTTCCAGAACTCAGTGACAGTATGTGTGTCCAACCAACATAAATGCACATCAAATAATTCCCAATAATAAACAAGAATGTGATATTCTCAAAAATCCTGTGTGTTTGTTTCACAGGCATCTGCTCTGAAAGTGTCCACACCTTTGACAGGGAGGAGGTACGTGCCGGAGAGCAGTGGGGGTACCCCCGTTTCCACGGCGATGCAGAGTGTGGGGCGTCTGCACACTCTGCTGACAGGATTCAAATACAGACCCAGCATGAGACTCAGAGACATATTCAAGTGAGTCCACGCTTCGGTGTTACTCGTGATCTGCTGTTTACACCCAGATGCAAGAAGCAAAGTGCCTGTATTTCCTGTCGGTTCACAGGAACTTTGTGATTCTAGAGAGGCCAGTAAAACTGTGATTCCATTAATATGTTAGTCCAATGAATTCTAGTTATTTCTACTGTATGGATACCAGTTACCAGTGATCAGTCAACTGTGTATTCCAGTATTCCACCTATGATGCTGGTCAAATGTGAATCCAGATTTTCCAGAGATTCCAATTAAATTCTGTGATAGTAAAATGTGATACTAACTACTGGGATTCCAGTGATTGTAGTGTACACTGGAATCATTGGTATTTTCTGTTTGCATGTAACAGATCATGTGTAAGAGACCCCAGTGAGTCTATAGCAGCCAGACTGAAGGAAATGTCAGAGATTTTTCTTCAGAATTATGAAGGAACAGGAGACGATAACAAGACTCTGGCAAGAGGTGTGCATGTTTCCTTATGTCATAATAAACTTAATGTAATGGCTAATGGCTATTCCCACAATGCAAACAATGCTTATTTGTTAAATCGATTAACAAAATCGGGGCATCCTTTTTTTTCGCAGACATTGCACTGAAGTATTTTTGCTTGGCTGAGGCACTTTATTATAAATCACTGGAGGTGATCATCAACCAGGAGAAGAAAAGACTTGGAGACATGGACCTCTCTGTAGGTTTTATCTTCACACAAATCACAAATGTCTTAAGCCAGGAGGCATCCAAATCTATTGAATATTAGCAGCACACTTTAGGTAATTATGTCTCCTGAATGTTATTTTGCGTGTATCAGGGCATTCTAGAGCAAGATATATTTCACCGGTCACTGATCGCCTGTTGCCTGGAGATTGTCATATTCTCATATCGACCACCAGGAGAGTTTCCCAGAGTCTTGCGAATCTTTGACCTCCCTGCTTATCACTTTTACAAGGTAAAGGACTATAGAGATATATATATGGTAATGACGACACAATTCTATGCATTCATTTCATCAAAAGTCAAAGCTCTTTATCTCACTCACAGGTGATTGAGGTGTTGGTACGGGCAGAGGAGGGTCTTTTCCGGGAGGTAGTCAAACATCTGAACCATGTTGAGGAGCAGGTATTGGAGTGTTTGGCGTGGAAAGGAAACTCCCCGCTGTGGGAGAGCATTCGAGAAGCCAAGAACTGCGTTCCTGCCTGCAAGGAGGTCAGAACTATATAACTGCTGCTTATAACCACATAAACATGATGTTTGCTATCCCTCTGGAAAAAGAAGTACATTTTAAGATACTTTAAAACAGTACATAAGTAATATCATTTAAAAATATATTCTTAAGTGTGAAATGAATTACAGGTAATGCCTCCTCAACACCTGGAGGACAGTTCAGGAAAGGGCCCACACACTCCCAACAAGAATGAGTTCAACAGTAATATCAAAGGAGCAGGAAAAGGTAACTTGCTTCGAAAAAAACGAGCCGTGACTAAATGCAAGTTGATTTCTATACAGAAATTTCATTTCTTAATGTCATTTATTTTCTTCCTGCAGGAGTTTCTCCATCGCCTACATCTCTCCATGACCGCTACAGCTCGCCCCCTACTGGCACGGCCTGCCGCCGCCTCTTTGTGGATGGAGATTCAACCTCTGAGCCTGCTCAGCCTGTCAAAGTGTCCCAGCCATCTCTGGTCAGCCCCATTCCAGCTGGACAGACTGTGGTCACCATGGCAACAGCTACTGTCACTGCAAACAACGGTCAGACGGTCACCATACCTGTTCAAGGTGATTAAACTATTACTATTAAAATGTCGACAAAGCAATCTCATTAGCAGAAGGAGCATGTAGGAAATTATTAAATAAAATGAAATTCAAAAAGTCCATTTTTACATCTTTGTTTACGCTGTTTGCAGGAATAGCAAATGAGAGCGGTGGCATCACATTCATCCCGGTGCAGGTGAGCGTGACGGGTCAGAGTGGGGCAGCTCTGCCAACGCTCAGTGCCCAGGCTCTGACTGGCACCCTGGCCGCCCAGCAGCTGACAGCAACGCCCACAGGCACAGTCCAGAACGTCCCCAGCCCTGCCAAACAGGACAGAAAGAGCCCTCAGCAGGGAACACCCACCAAACGAGCACAAAAGACCGGCTCCCTCTGCCTGTTCTTCCGCAAGGTACAGTAAGATCTGTTCTTCTGAAACCCTCCACCTCCGCCAGCACCACCTGTCTACGTCTGCTACCGGATTTATGTGTGGCTGTTTATGCAGCAGCAGCGTATCTAACATGCTCATAATGCAGGGTGTCTATTGGCAGCAGCAGCAGCAGTGTGCGTCATGAATGAAATATCAATAAATGTCATGGAATTCTAAACAATGCCCCTTTCCCCAATCAGGTATATCACCTTGCTAGTGTGCGTCTCAGAGACTTGTGTGCTAAACTGGACATCAGCGCAGATCTGCGCAGGAAAATCTGGACATGTTTTGAGTATTCACTAGTGCACTGCACCGATCTAATGATGGACCGACATCTGGACCAGCTCCTCATGTGTGCCATCTACGTCATGACCAAGGTATTTAAACATAGGTGTATATCAAGGTTGCTTTCTGCAGCATGAGTACGAAAAATGCCTGCTTTATCTGTTTTGTCCATTTTCCAGGTGACAAAAGAGGATAAGTCCTTTCAAAACATCATGAAGTGCTACAGATCTCAACCTCAGGCCAGCAGCAGCGTAAGTGTAACTTCAGTGCATGTGTAAAAACGGTAAGGAAGAGGTTAACATGATGAAGCTTTTAATAAAGAATGTATCTCAGGTGTACAGGAGTGTGCTGATCTCTGGAAGAAAGAGACGCCACTCAGGAAACAGTGAAAACACCCACAGACAGTGCTCACCCACAGAGGGAGGACAGGAACAAGGTAAGTTTTTGACTATTTTGGTAGTTCTGTAATTTAGCAATTACTGAAGTGAAGATGCAGCACGATTTCACCTGGGACCCTGGGAATGCGGATATGGTTTGTAGCTTGTGAGTTCATTACAATGACCCTGTTTTTCTGTTTTGCAGCCAGCGGTGAGAGCAGTCCTGTGTCCATGCGCTCCAGCAGCACTCTGCCCATTCCCCAGCCCAGCAGCGCCCCATCCACCCCAACCCGGGCCCCCGGGGGCCCCCAGGAGCAGGAGGAGGAGAGGGGAGACCTCATCCGTTTCTACAACCACGTCTACATCAAACAGATCAAACCCTTCGCTCTGCGTTACTCTAGCAACTCGCCAAAAAACGGGGTAACTATTGCCCCACCTCTATATTGCAGTGGTCAACGTAACACATGTTCAAAGCAGCTTCACAGTAATCAACAGGAAAATAACAGAAGCGCTGATGTCGAATTGACATTCTGCTGTAAAGCAACTCTTAACGGACAATTGTCATTATTCTACTCCAGCTAGTTCAGTGAAATCTAAAATTGTGTGTGTTTTCAGGCTGAAGCTCCTCCCCTCTGTCCCTATCCATCACTCAGGATTGGCTCTCCACGCCGGGTCCTCCTGTCCCACAATCACTCCATCTACATCTCACCACACAAGACCGGCAGCCCAATTTCTCCTCGAGACAAAATCTTCTACTACGTCAGCTCCAGCCCATCTAACGTAAAAGAACAAACATTATTTCCTGTTGAGATTTACTCTTCAGATTCATCGGGAGGTAGTTTTTAAACTGGTTTTCACTTCATCCCACAGCGGCTGAGAGAGATTAACAGCATGATCCGAACGGGCGAGACGCCCACCAAGAAGCGAAGTATCGCCCTGGAAGAAGAGCAGCAGTCTCCTGCCAAAAGGCTCTGCCAGGAGAATCAGACAGCTCTGCTCAGACGCCTACAGGATGTGGCCAACGACCGAAGCTCATCATGCTAATGAGTCCACAACATCTAAAGCCGCCCGAAATCATTTATTTACAGTCTCAAGTTGTCCTGTCCACACACCAGCTTAGATAGATGCTTGGATACTCGTGTTTGATTATGTGTTCTAGAGAGAGCACAACAGTCAGGTTCCTTAAGCTAAACTCGCACAGGAATACTGATTTTTAACAATAACTTATAAACCTTTAAAGAGCGATCTACTGAATGCTCAGAAGTTTTTAATTGTATGATGGTATATGCTTTTGTTGAAGCAATCAGTTTGCATTATTTCAACTTGTGTTTAAGGTGCCCCTATTATGGGTTATAAAAGGTTCATATTGTGGTTTTGTGAGTTCCCAACAACTGGTTGACATGCATGCAAAGTCAAAAAACACTTAAAATATGCATTTATTTTTATCCTTGTTTGCTTAACAACTCCCAAGCGATTCCTTGTTTAGAACAACCCAAAAAGACCAATGTTCTAATGTTTCATGTCATTTAAGAGACAATAACGTTATACACGGTGCACTTTCAGAATTAAAACTTTGCGGGGTTTTTTGATCGTTTAGAGCTGTGAGCGAGAGCTACAAAATGCACTAAAAACCTTTTCATGATGGGGACACTTTAACAGTGGAATCCCTGGGGAAAAATGACATTATCCATAACGCTGTCCAGGAACTTCCACCAATCAAAGAGCAAATAACCCCAAGTCAGCAAATTCAGGAAATGGTGTCATCGTCTGCTCTCCCTCATGTCATTACACACCTGTGCGAGTTTATTTCTTCTGTTGAACACAGAGTATACTGTAAAGAACGCTAGTAGTGTTTTTCATACTATGGAAGTTAATGGCTACGGTCTACTGTTTGGTTACTAGCATTCGTCAGAATATCTTACTTTGTGTTTAACAGAAGAAAGAAACTCCGATTTGGAATGAAATGAGGGTGAATAAATAATGACAGAATTAAAATGTTTGGGTGACCTTCACCTTTGAGCAAAGTAAAGAAACAAATTAGTTCAACGTTTCTAAGGGAGTGAATGAAGTCTTAAGAAATAATTCTTAAAGGGGTCATATGTGGCGATTTCAGGAGTGTCACATGCTGTTTTTGCTCATCCGTAAAGATGCACACTCAAGTCTCAAACCCAAAGAGACATTCCCCACAAATCCACTACATCACTCCGTGGGAAGATTGGCATAAAACCACCCAATTGTTTTGAAGGCGTAACGTTTATTATCGCAGTAGTATTGTTACCATGGAGATGCTGTATGTTTCCAAATACGGTAAGGGACGTAACATTTTCCGTCACACCAGAGCACACCTTGCTTCTCAGAATGATGAGCTTTGTAAAAATAATACACGGCATGTGGAATCAAATGAGTTTTTTAACCTCAAACCACACTAACACATTGCATCACAACAAATACATAAAATATTGATTAGCATCGCCCTATGACCCCTTTAAATCCATAATATCTTATTGTATTTGTCTGCATGGCAGGGCTCATGTAGAAAAAGAGCTTTTTGTCATAATTTTGTGTTAAACAATATGGGATTAGAGCATGATCATTTAATTTCATGGGAGAAACATTGCTTTAAAGCCATTTTTAACAAACTGATGGGCTACAAAAAGATCACCATCTAATCAAACACCATCAAGCTGATCAGCCACGATGACCCAGTGATCTCAGCTCAGATATTTTTGAAGCTAAAAGAGTATTTTGTAGACACAGTGTTTGCTTAAAATGCTCGGATGTGTCATAAAACTGAAGGAGATTTGAAGCACTTAATCTGTTTGCAGATCTAGTTTACCGCGTGTTTTATAAAGTGTTATTTTTCATAAAGAGTTTTATAATGTATAGAGATGTATGTGAACTCTGTGGATTTGCTGTCTTGTATGTGTGTAAGGCTGGTTTATATATTTATGCTATTTTTCTAACTGTAGTTCATTAGATGACTAATAACATCAGCTAACAATCATGTTATTAGTAGAGGTGAGTGCTCTTTTGATGTATTTATTTGCCATGTTGTTCTCTGCTTTTATTAGATGTGTTAAAATCTTATTTCCTCTTCAGTGCTGAAAGGAATTTTTCAATAGTGTCTGCTTGTTAACATAAGATCGTGTTTGTTGTAAGTGCCTTTTCTCCTGAACTTTTTGCCTTTCCTGAGTCTAACACAGCAGCCCAGCATTAAATAATGATCCATTGTTAATAAATTTTTTCTAAGAAAATTGGTCTCAAGTTGTGCTATTCTGATGTACATCAGGTCTAGTCTATGCTATATTATATACTATAAATATTATATATATATATATATACAATACTAAAATATCTCAGTATAGTAGTATTGTATACTACATATATATATATATATTAATGATCTTTTTAGCAATTTTAGCAGTCTTGATGTGTATTTATGTGCGTGTGTGTGTAGCTTTAATTTTAGGTCAGTTTTAGTTTATTTACTCCAGTTTGTTCCAGCAACATTTCTAATACTTGACAAACTTAATATTTTATTTGATTTACTGAAAATTGTTATTTGTAATAGTTAACACTTTTATACAGTAGCTCAACAAATAAGTTGGTAGCCCAATTAATTAAAAATACCAGTTAGTTCATATTACTTTTCCAGTGAAAATAAAAAGAAAGTTGGGAAATGTTTAACATTATGACTTTTAAATACGTTGAATGTCCATTTGAAGCTGATATCCCATCAATTTCTGTTATATAAGACTTGAAAGTGGAGGTAAAATAAATAGGTTTTGTTTTGCTGTCGCTGTATAATGCATTTTTCCCAGCAGATGGAGCACTAGAGTTATGGATCTGTATTATGATTAATTTACATACAGGCCTTTAGATGCGAGTTATTCAAATGCTTCTAGAGTAATTAAGCATTACTGTAATAAATGATTTCATGGATAGATGCATGTAGATTAAACATGCCTAAAAATTCATGAATTCTCTGGTCATTTCTCAAATGTACATCTGTTATAGAGTGAATGAACTTTTTCATCTCCTCTCAAAGACTGAAAAGGCACAAAAAAGTGCTTTTAAAAATGAACTACATCAGGCAAATGCAATATAAAAAGCACATAAAAACACAGAGACAGTATATGTTCTTGTATTTCGTCCCAAACAGAGCAGGAGTGTGGACCCATGCCACATGTGATGTGTAATCAACAAAGTTCAAAGCGTGAGAGCAGACACAAAGAGACCTGCTTCTGGGCTCAAATATCGCGGGGTTATAATGTCTAGTGCACACTATGATAATACAAATCACACAATAAGCTGCAGTGAGCTGGAGCCAGACGACCTGATTCATCTCGCATGATTCAGCATTACTCATAAACACACTGTATGAATTTAATATCGAAAGGTCCCGCACAGCCAGGGGATAAATAAAGGCTACTCCAGTCATTGCTGAACATTTGAGGGGAAACACACAAGAAATGTCTTTGAAATGTTAGCTTGTTCAGTGTGTTAGCATGTTGTAATCCAGAACAGTGGATTTTAAGATTTCACATAGAGTTACCATGCATGTTCATAAGGTTAATAACATTTGAAAAATCACATCAAGTGAGTAGCCTAAAGGTTAAGCGTTTAATTGCTTTTTAATGTACATTGATTAACTGTTAATTAAACCTTAAGTCCACGCCTGTCCTGCCACCGTTTGACAAATTTAACCTTTCCTCTGGCAAACGCAATGGTTTCTGACTGTACAAAGTGGTGGGGAGAAATGCCAGGCGTGGATCAAGCAGTGTGGGAGGCCCCATTCATAACAACCTGACGCGCTAAAAATATCAGCAGGAGAATGTTATCATTGCAAAGTGGTCAGGCTAATGTCTTGTGTCTATTTCACAAGACTTTAGCCGCTTTTCCACTATCGGGCCGAACAGTTCTTTGTTAGGTACGGTTCCGTTTGTGTTTTCACCTGAGCCTGGAACGACGTGGCATAATTACAAACCGTTCTTGGCCTGGAATTCTTGAACCTTGCTAGTAAAGTGCATGTTTGTGACGTGGCCAATCAGCATCTGTTGCCTATATGCTAGTTTCTCCGTAGCTTGCTAAAGCGCACTTTTTTGAGTAATGTAAGCACAAATTAATAATAAAATAGAAATAAATTTCTGATCATCCTCCATAATGTGGTGGTTATTTACGCCTCATATTATATATAAACATTTGTGTTACCAAGGCAACCGTGTAACCGGAGTGTTCCCTTTCAATTCAGTCACTTCTACATTGCTTTGGGGAACATATAAAACCCCGCCTTGTCACAGTGACGGACCCCGGCTTGACTACGTATGTTAAGCTTTCACCAACAGAACCAAGAGGCGGCAAAGACATTGGTATTCCTGATAAACACTGCTCAGTCTACAGGACCTATTTGAAACCATGTAAAGTCAGGGTGGGGGCGTGGCAAATAGACTGCATTACATGAGGGGACGAATAAATCCTGGAGAAGAAATTGTGATATGCTTTGATGATTATGGTATGATTGATTTAAGCTTGTAATTAAATGAATTCTGTGTTATGATGCAATTGCCGTACTGGTGCCTAATAAGTAATTATTTATTATAAGTGATCATGTCGCAAATCGCAATTAATTATATGATAATGATTGAAAAGCGACAACACATGGAGGTTATAAAACCTTGCAAAAGTGCTGGGTGATGACCAACCTTCCGCCATGCAAATATCCTGGATTGATATCCCATTTGCCCAGGGCCATGATGACATAGGTCCATGGGACATTCAACGCCCTTAGAGCCATAAGCCAAAGCAATTGATCCAACGAGGTCAACAATCCAGTGTGACAGTCTTTGTTTGGACACAGGCAGGCATTTGTTTGCCCTCCAAAGCAAACAAACATTGGTTCCAAGAGTCTGAACTCTCTAGATCGCTCGATATAAGTGCGCACCGTGTGTACAGGGCATAAGAGTGTATCAAGCATCCCTGCTTGGTCAAAGTCTTGAAATGGAAAGCGGATAGTGTTATGACCTGCGCTTTAAATGGAGTTGAAAGCACTTAAGGCATGTCACCTGGACTTTAAAGTGAGTTTACTTTGAGTTTGCATCACCTGACCCAAACTCAATACAAGAGTTGTCGATTGATAGTGCCTGCAGGTCACCACCTCACTTAACAGAGGCTAGCGCGAGCAGGAACGCTGTTTTGAGAGAGAGAGCGTGCAAGCTCGCTGACTGTATGGGCTAGAACGGAACAAAGTGCCAAATCCAAAGTGGGCCACAATCACTTTTTAATGTGGATGGCGTACGACCACTATCAAATCTCTTTTGGAGGAAGGCAAGAATTATTGGTATCTGGCAGCTGAATGGATCTCCACCCTGCCACTCACACTAATTTGTAAAAACTCTCCATTTAAGTGTATAAAGGCGCCTATAGTGGACGGAGCCCTAGCCTCATAGATGGTGTCTAATACACACTGAGGGAGCGTTTCCGTTACAGGCGGTCACCGTCGAGCGGCCAGACATGAAGGCTCCAAGACTCTGGGTTCTGGTTGCACTTGGGAGAGGAGGTGTCTCTTCAGTGGGATAATCCAGCATCTCCACCAGTTCTGGGAACCATATATGTTTGGGCTATTTCGGTGCCACCAACAGAACGATTCTCTGTCCTGCCTTATTTTGCAAACCACTTGAGGCAGGAGCTTCACTGGAGGAAAGGCATGATTGCAAACTTTCGGCCAGCGACCTCCGCCCTGCAGATTACACTCCAAATCATATTCACTGTCAGTGGGTGTAATCTCCCCTCCCCATGAATCACCCCACTCCTCGACAGTAAGTCTGCACCGAGATTCCAGCGTCCGGGGACATGTACAGCTCGGATGGAAATGATGTGTTAATCTGCCCACAAAAGGATGTCTTTCGCTAGCTGCACAGTGGCAGTGAGTTCACATCACCTTGGTGATTTATAAACGCTACTACTGTCATACTGTCCGTCCTGATGAGAACGTGATGGTGGAGGATATTCGGGAGAAAGCGCTGGAGCACTAGGTGTACAGCACGGAGCTCCAGACAGTTTATGTGGCAAAACTTCTCAGTTTCTGTCCATGTCCCGAAGGCTGGCCTGCCATCACATACGGCCCCCAGCCCATGCTTGATGCATCCGTCAGCGCAATTTGCACACTGCAGACGCAGCAGCCATCTGGCCGAGGGTCCTCTAAAAGGATTTCAGTGAAGGGGAGCACCCTAACTCTATTCCCACAAAGGAGATGTTCTGGGTCAATACCACAATGCTTTTTTGCATATTTAGAGTCAGCCATAAGTCCTGAAGATGAGCAAGAAGTCTGTGTCTGTCGTTGAACAGCGTGTTCTCTAATTGGGCTAAGATTAGCCAAACGCTGCAATAGTTTAGGATGAGCATTCCACTTTTCTTTAGAGGGGAAAGAGCCGCATCCATGCATTTCGTAAATGTACATGGGGGCCAGACTTAAGCCAAATGGTAGGACTGTGAATTGATACACTATCCCTTCAAATGCAAACCTCAGCATCTGCCACGCTTCTGCAAACAGAGGGCGAGGCGGGCTGCACACCGTGAGGGATAAGCGGAGCAAGACTTTTTCAGTGGCTCGTCTTTACCACTGGATGTTATTTTCCTCCTCTGAGAGACAGCATCAGGAACTCTGTTGGGGGCGAGATCTTCAGGCCTTCGAGTCTTGACGGCGTTTCACCTATGGCTGTCTTGGTCCTACCATTGGCTCCTGTTCATGCCAGACCAAAGCAGAGGATGAGGCATGCGGTCATCCCGTCCTCTTCTCAGGAGGAGCTTTTCTCAGGAGGTAAGCCCTTGCCCTTTTACCCATACTGTGGCCGATCGCATGGGCTGTCACTTTCATCGTTCTGAAGGCCAGATCCATGGCTCATCGGAGCTCTTCAGGTAATCAGGTAAAAGATTCTAAATGAATGGCAAACAAGTTATGCTGCCATAAATTTTGGAGAAAGGATATTCCCCATAGCAACGTAGAAGTGACCGAATTGAAAGGGAACCGGCTAATCTCAAAGCTGTTCCTCAGTTTTTGTGTTTTCATTTTTGAATGGTCAGCGTATGAGGCAGCTGCTACTTGCGCTGTGACTTAGGCTTTAGCTTTATCTTCAATTCTGATTAAATAATTTTCTAATCGGATGCATTTTATGTTGTGGATATAGAATGTCCCTAGAATGCATACTGAAGTCCCTTTTGTCCTGTCTTTCAGATATCTCTCCTGTTCGCCAAAAATGACTAATTATCCCCTTGGGAATGTCTGACACCGCACACATGCAGCTTGACAGGCGTAGCAACAGTAACTAAGGAGGGCGGGGCATAGCGAAGGTTCAATTACACTGTGCTGATGGGCAATGTTCAACTGCTTCTTAATTATTTATTTATTTTAACTGGTGTCAAAAGTTTCATTAGAAAAGAGGCGAGATATGCAGGCATGCATCCCAGTCTCTTCCACATCTGATATTGTTCTTATATGGAATTATCTACTTCATTGTTATGCTTACTGTGTGTGAAGTTATGTGGTAAAATCTGTTCTTAGTCATGCAGGGATAAATTATGAAGTGTCCTATTATTAGCGATCAAACATCAAGACATTATCTAATGGCTGAAGAGAACGGCTTGGAACACCTGTGTTGATTTGACCTCCCATCATCATCATCGCTGTGGAAATGATTCAGAGCTTCTGGGAACTGTGTTTGAGTCTGAATGAAAGCTGAGGTCGTGAGTCAGTGTGTGATCTCAGCGTCTGAAATATGACCACATGCAGCTCTCATACAAATCACTCAGCATCACTGAGAGCCCGGGACGCTTATTGTGTTGCATTTGATCATTTAGTGGCCTCAAAAAGAGCCTAAATCTCATTGGTTTGGATCAGATACACATATAAAACTACAGGCAGCAGCTTTTATTTAAGTTTACACACTTAAGTAAAAAAGTTAAAAGAAGCTAAATCTGTAAAAACAAGGGGTTTTGTCACTTCCTCTTAATGTGACACTCCCTCTTTTTTAGCTATACATTTTATTTTTGCATATTCAGTCACAGATAAAATTGTTTCAGTCATACATATACAATATATATGAAATTTAAAACATGCACACATTTCATAATAGCTTGAAGTAATTAAATTCTTCACAAACCTTTGAACAGAGTATAAAGAAATATGCAATATGATATGAAATGCACAAATGTTTTTTAATAGCCTATAATAATCTCTTTCAGAATGCGTACATTATTATTATTAATATTGCATTTAAGAAACATTTCTTATTATTATTACTGCTGAAAATAATTGTGACGCTGAATATTTATATGGAAGCCTAATTTTTAAATATTAATTTTGACTGTGTCCATGTCAAATATAGAGTAGTAATTCATGAGAATATTTTCTTATTTGTTCCGTTTTTTCCTCTTAAATATACATCCTCTGGTTCTTTACAATCACAGCAGCAGTGGAAACGCAGAGGCAGTAAAAACCCAGGCTTGTTTTTGAGTAATCCATTGAGCTGATATTCCTGAAGAAATATTCGTTCTGTCACTCACAGACCTGTCAATCCTGAAGTCGCCCCTCAGCGCTGGCAGCTTTAGGGTCTGGATTTAGCGCACCGTGAGGTCCGGCCTGACAAACACAGCTGACACATCATAAATATGCGCTACATTTATGCAGATGTCAGACAATAGCCAGCAGTAATGGCCGCTCGCTCTCGTAAAAGCAGAAATGAACAGAGCAAACCTGGCGAGTTTAATTCATCTCCAAGGCCATCCTTAAGAACGTTTCCATGAGAAATCTGCCCTTGATCAAACCTGGAGCATTTACCTGCTGGTGAACGATCGAGAGTAGTAAAAACACAGCCAGTGAGGAGGATGTTATAGATCAGAGCTCAGGTCTCCTCAGTTAGGTTTTTCATCTTCAAGCTGTTAAAAAAAATAATAAAATTGAGACGCTTGCTGTCATACAGTTAGATACCGTATCAGTGAATACACAAAGATCTGTCTGAAGACTGAAGCTAAAATCTCCATCTGGTTTCAATGTCATCTTATAAGGGGAAAAATGACACATTGTTTTCTTTTCTCTTGGGAGTGACATGAAAAAGATCCTAAAAACAACATATAGTCCAAAAGGTAATGCTTTATATTAACTTATATTGTTAACTTTGACTTTGGATCAAGAAACTACAGTAGTAATGTTGAGTTTAGGTGGTAGGGGATGAAAAATGTGATCATGCAGAATAAGGCATTGATATGTGCTTTATAAATACTAATGTACATGCTAGTAATATCCATCTCATAAAGCAGTTTAGTAGCGAGAAATGGTTCCTAAACTAAAGTGATACAACACAAATAAAGTATGAAATGCTCTGTAACCTCTCTAAATGAACTGGTTTGAACATTTTTGCAGTGTGCTGGTAATTCTTGACAAATTCTTGAATGAAAAAGAGTGGCAGGAGAATGAGTGTATTTCTCGCTTGTCTTTTAACACTATGAAAATGAACATATTATTCCATCTTTCATCTGATGATTTGTGGTCTGTCTAAGTAGCTCAATCTTCACAGGATATTGAGGAAGAGCAAAAAAAAAAAAAGAAAAGAAAAGAAAAAAGGTTTTAACGAATCCCCAGACAAAACAGCAGTGACAGGCATCCATCCACACTTATACAGAATATACTGGGAATAGGACAATGTGAAGAATCAAAAATCAAAAGGACTCTTAAATCCGCAGATAAATGTCAGTGGATATAAGAAATTCAAATTATGATAATAATAATGCCGGTTTATTAAAATAAATCACACAGTTTAAAATGAGGACTGAATTTAAAATAAACAAATAAATTAATATTTGAAATTGTCCATCAACCAAATTATATATTTTCTTTTATAGTAGTCTTAAAAAGACATGTGCTCACCAAGCTATCAATTTTGGATGGATTAAAATAATTTACTTTTATTTAGGGCAGTCATTAAATATATACTTTCTGTTTCAAATCAATTCAGTTCTTTTGCACTTTCTTTTCATAAGAAATCCTAGAAACATCATCATGAATTCATAAAAATATGTAAAACTGTTTGTAGCTTTCTAAAGGATCATGTGACACTGAAGACTGGAGTGACGGTGCTGAAAATTCAGCTGCGCTTCAAAGGAAGGAATTACTTTTCAACGGGTATCCCCTTAGAAAACAGCCATTTCACAACATAAACTGTTTACTGTGTACATTACTGTATTTATTTCTCAAATAAATATAGCCTTCCTGAGCAGAAGAAACTTTCAAAAACATTGTACTGATCCTAAATCTTTAAACAGTAACGTATGGCATTCAAATGGTTCAGAATCTTCAAAATAAGTATACCATATATGTGATAAGTATGTAGATAATTCATAATTATTGATGCATTACTAGATTATTTTGACCTAGATTTTGCATTGTGCATTGTAGAATCTTCTTGGAAGTGGAGTTGAATACTGCAATACATAAAGGCTGTTTCACAACAACAGTTCAACCAGAAAACGCAAAATGATGTGTAAAAGCGGCCATGGCTTTGAGGAATACAAAATATTCCTGAGCAGGAAGGATAATTATCCACATATAGTGTGAAAACTTTGGTGTCAGACGGTGCTGGCATGCCGTGTTTGTTTTTGTAGGAAGTAAAGGTATCATTTGTCCATATCAAGTCTGTTACTAAGGACCCTAGGCCACATATAATAGCGCTCCCGCACAGCCCTTCATATCTAATGACTGTAAAACATGACTCATATGAGCGCAGGATGAGCACCTGGTGTGCTCCTGTTCACACAAAACCTACGTGACATATGTATTTATGTATTTGTGTGCCGCACGGAAGAACCATGAATCAAAAGATCAGGTGGACAGTAATAGTCATGTTCACGCACCATCAAAGAGCAGAGGAAAATTCCTCAAGTGTAAGGTAACCGGCTTCGGTCAACACTTCATTGTTTGCAGCTACACAAGAAGAAGAGACAGGTAAAAATAACTTGTTTACATCACAGTGGCATTTAATAAAATCATGTTTTTCGAAAAACAGACAACCGTGCAAAATATATCATTAGGCTCTGTGAGGCAGTGTGGCTCGTCGGCTATTAATGCATTTGATTATAATGACTTGTACTGGACACAGTAAACTTTTAAGGGTCGTGTGTGTGCATGTGTGTGGTTTTAGAGGTGAATGAGTTAATCAAAAGTGGGCAGGAAATAATGAATGTGTGTTTGTTGCCAAATGAAGTCACCACAAGCTAAAAATAATGCAGGCTGGATAAGCAGCACTGAATTATGAGTATGATATAATTTCCCCTTTTTCAGTTTCCTTCCATTTTATTTTTTATAGACCTGAAATTCGGTCTACTTTTCTTACAAAGTTGTCACACATCTTCAGAAGACGTCTCATACGGTACACGAGTCTTGTTGAGAACATTAACGATACTTTATTGCGTCCTGTTTTTTGCTGGGTATTTGCTTCCCTGTTCATTAATGAATTAGAGAGAAAGTCGTGGGGGTTTGGATGACATGAGGGTGAGTAAACGATGACTGGTTTATGGTTAGACCTTATGTTACTTGCTGTAATTAAACTAAACCAATAAAAACTTTGATAAACTGTTGTCAGTATTTTATACTTCAAAGTAGATTTTCCTGGAAATTAAGCATTTTGCAATACAGCAAAACTATATTGGTAATGCCTTAAAATAAATTCCATGAAGGTCGTTTAACAAATATTAGTTAATATACATTAATGGTATTAAAGTCTGATGCAGTAAAAAGGTTAAATATTTATACGTTAGGAATAGTTAAAAATGACTTATTCAATAAAGATGTGTTACATCACTGCGGTTTTGTGTTACAATAATCCTTTACATTAGCAGCCACTGATTCATGCTCTCGTACACGCTTTAATGAGCACAGTCTGAAACACTGACCAATGTGATGGCGGGTGGGCGTGGCCGTCTGCCGTGCTGGCCAATAGGAATATCGAAGGGCGGGGCTGAACTCTCAACGCTGTCAAAGAATTTCCTCATGGATTTGCGGTCTTAGAGTTGTCATGTTTTGAGTTGTGGGAGTGTGTTTAATTTGGATATTGTGAGCGACAGAGCGGTGATGTATGAACGGCTTTCGCTTATTTAACTTATTTCGTTCTTTTTTTGCTGACATCACTGTGCATTCCTGTGTGATCATCGGAACTTCATCCCTACCAACTTATTATTTCTCAGTTATGATGAATATGTAAACAGTCCCGCGGTGGGTTCACCCTGACCGGGGCTCATTGACGAGGATGCTTTCGGTCGGTCACTGATTAATATTGATGTAAGGACACTTGTGGATTCTTCAGGGAGAAAACAGTTTTTTTTTTTTCAGCATGTCCCGGAGGAAACAGGCTAAGCCACAGTATGTTCTCATCGGTAAGTTTTCGGTCACTTTCTGAGCTACATCATGAGGGTGTTAGATCAAAGCGCGCAAATTTTCATTTTAGGTATGTCATGTGTGCAACATTTCTTTTTTATCTACGGATCTTAATACAAAGCAATAATTACAACTCTTTCTTCTTGTTACAAAAACTTATTCCACAACTGCCCAATACCACGGGAAGTTATGTCATGACACTAGTTGTAAAAAGTTGCATCAGTTGCAACAGCTTTAATATATATATATATATATATATATAT
>JAUYWG010000066.1:15208493-15220427 GCA_034779775.1 Enteromius afrohamiltoni | reverse complement strand
AGACTCAACAATTTAACTCTGTTACCAACTTTTTTTATTATTTTTTTTCACACACACATAAAGACAGATAGATGTTGATATATAAAAAATGTACTATATATATATATATATATATATATATATAACAAACAAACTCCCTACTAAGTGTAAGTGGGGCTAGTTAATTTTAGTTAGTTTATTATGCATTAACAACCCTGTTGCCAATTTTTTTGTCATTAAAAAAAATCCATTGTGGTAAAGTGTAAAGAAAAACAGACATAATTATTGTATCCTATTAATAGATAGTTCCTTCTGTTAAACTTTACTGCTTTATGGTGAAAAAAAAAGTTGTATCATTTAATCCAAAACAAAACCTGTCAATCAATCCACATATATATTTACAGTGTCATGGATATCCTAGATATGAACTGTTCTTTTTACATAATTTTAGATCAGTTTGAAAATGCCTAAAATTTATTGTCAAATGTAAACAGATTTAGAATTTTAGAAACTAGGAAGTAATTTTATAGAAAGAATGTAGAAGTATTTTTCCACTATGTCATGACTTGTATTACATCTGAGATGCATGCTGCTGTGTGATGTCTTTTACATCTAGTTGCTATCTAGTATGATTTTATATTTTATGTTTTTTGATAAAAACAAAATCTATAAAATAATCTTTTTTCTTCTTAAAATCCAGATCATACAATGGAGAATGACCCCATTCCAACGTGCGATGTCCATATCTGTGAACAATGCTGTGCTGAATTTTCCAGTACGACAGACTTATACCAACATCAAAAAGACTGTTCAAAAGATCAGTTAGTTCTAATAGTAAGTGAAAATGAAAGCCTAGATTCTCCACCTTCTGGCCTTACAATTAATTCACCATTCTTCAACACTGAGGAGAATTCGGATGGAGTGACAAGTAATGACCATACAGATGAACTTTGTGACTTTTCTAATGATGGAACATCAGTGGAAGCTGACGAATTCTTACACGCATTTCAAAACAGTAGTCATGACATTGCTAAAAAGTCTCGTTTATATCACAAAAATGAAAACAGTGATTATGCTGATGGTTTTAGCACAGAATTCTCAACTGTACTACCTCAAGAGAATACCTTACTTGAGTTATGTAAATTATCAGCCATTAATAGCAATGTCTTCATTGAGAACCTAGAAAACACCAAAGTTGCTGTTGCTCAGTTCTCACATGAAACCAGTTTAAATCCAAAGATAAGTTGCATAGATGCTAGCGACGGCAAAATGGCTGCATCTGGTTTGATTGAGCAGCTGTTAACACTGCAGGAACAGCAGGTGCAGCAGTTAAAACTAATTGAAGAAATTCAACGCCAAATAATGCTATTAGCAACCCAAAATTCTGAAACTCCCGTGGCCACAAATAGCTACAATGGTCTGTCTCAAAGCAGTTCGCTGATAAAACTTAGCTCACACCTCTCTGAACAGCTCACAGCAGCTGCTGGGCTAGTAGAAAACCTAGCTGCAAATGTTAAACCATCTAAATGTGTTATTTCACAAAACACACAAGATGACTTAAGGGGTGATAAAGGAAACTTCCAAATGACTGATGAAAATGGAGAAAACCCATCAAATGTTGCTAGTGGTCTATGTAGTACTCCATCTTCGAGTGGTAACACAGTCAGTGATACAGCTGATGGCACAGCTCGTTTAAAAAATCCTGCACAATCTCCTGCTTCAATTACAGATGGAATTCTAAACAAACTGGAATTGTCCCATAAACCAAATGGCTTTAATATGTCTGCAGACTCCTTGCCTAGTTTCGGGGCAATTGTGGAGGACCTGAATGCTTTGACTGCCCTAGCCCAGCATAGGAAAGCCAAACCCCTCAATGTAAGTGTATGTGAACACAAGAGACCATCTGAAGATTGTATATTCAAGCACAAATGCAGGTTCTGTGCCAAAGTATTTGGAAGTGATAGTGCTTTGCAGATACACCTGCGATCTCACACTGGGGAACGACCCTACAAATGTAACATATGTGGAAATCGGTTTTCCACCCGTGGGAATCTCAAAGTCCATTTCCAACGTCACAAGGAGAAGTATCCTAACATACTAATGAATCCTTATCCGGTTCCAGAGCATTTAGATACCGTCCCAACCAGCACAGGTATTCCATATGGCATGTCTCTGCCTCCTGAGAAGTCTGCTCTCAACTGGTTGGATAGTAAACCTATAGTGGGTAACTCACTTGGTTTTAGGCTGCCATCATCTTTGCCAAGTCTTCTACCCATCATTAAAAAAGAGGAGGAAGGAGTATCAATAACTAAACATCATAGTCCTGTTGTGAGTGAGGTGCATGAGAGAGGTAATGGACATCAAGAGAGAATTGGTCGTGGTTCTCCTCTAATTTCAAATGGGAAATTTCAAGGGATTACACAACCCTTAAGTGTCGCTACCTTACTAAGCTCCCCAGGGGAAAGCTCAAGAGATAACATTGCTATTAATACCTCAGTCAATACAGCCTTTATAACCAAGCTAAAATCAGAGCAGCTTGATAACAGGTTTCTTTTTGGAAGTCTTTCAAATCCTCCTGGAGCATCTGAGACTTCAAAGCTGGAGCAGTTGGTCGAGAACATTGACAAGAAGTCTACTGACCCTAATGAGTGTGCAATCTGCCACCGAGTTCTTAGCTGTCAAAGTGCCCTTAAAATGCATTACCGCACCCATACCGGAGAAAGGCCATTCAAATGCAGAGTGTGTGGACGGGCGTTTACAACCAAGGGCAATCTCAAAACACACTGCAGCATTCATCGTTCCATGACACCTCTTAGAATACAGCATTCATGCCCTATATGTCAAGAAAAGTTTACAAATGCAATGGTTCTACAGCAGCATATCCACATGCATATGGGTGGTCACATCCCCAATGTCCCATTGCATGATAGCTGTGCAGAACCCATGGATCAGGATGCTGACTCTGTAGATGGTAAGACCTTGGAAGAGGATACCTTGTCCAGTGAGAACATGGATGTTATAGAAGGGGCATCTGATTCAAAATACCCAGCCTCTTTACCAGAAAGTCTATGTTCTTCACCTGCTTCTTCTGAGTTTGCCATAGCAATTGGGTCAGAGAGTCATATTGCAGGTTTGAATGTGGAACATTTGTCAAACATCAATAAAATGACTTTGGGGAATGCATCAGTGAATGGAGAATGCTCAACCCTAAGATTATCTTCATTTGATAGTGACCAAGAGAGTGTAGGGAGAAGGATTTCAGCCATCAATGAGACAACATCCTTCTGGAACCCCTCCTCCCCCAATGGCTCTGCTTATGAAAAGCAAGAATACACTATAACTGACAGAAATCTGAAATCTGCTGAATCAAAAATCTCAAGTCTACAGCCAAATCTTACCGAGTCTAGATTACTTGATGGAACATCTGGAGATAAACCAAAAGATAGTTTGACCATGATTTTTCCATTTAATGAGCGGGGGTCCCTAAAAAGCAATGTTTGTGATATCTGCAACAAGACATTTGTCTGTCAAAGTGCTCTGGATATTCATTATCGAAGTCACACCAAAGAACGACCATTCATCTGTACTTCGTGCAACAGGGGGTTCTCAACCAAAGGTAACCTTAAACAGCACATGCTTACCCACCAAATGCGAGAGTTACCTTCACAGTTGTTTCAGCCAGCAAATCAGATCCTGATTTTTCCACCAAACCAGTTTCTACCTTCCATGGAATCAATTATTTCCTCAAAAACGACTGACCACAATGGGCTGATCAAAAAAGATCCTAAAGATTCACACACAGGTATAGTTAGCTCAACAGCTTCCACATTGCCTGTACTTTCTACACCAACATTAACAGCCACACCACTTCGGCGAACAGCTAAACAGCACTTCTGCCACACTTGTGGGAAGACCTTCTCTTCTTCAAGTGCACTGCAAATTCATGAAAGAACCCACACTGGTGAGAAACCCTTCGCCTGTAACATATGTGGACGTGCATTTACCACTAAAGGAAATTTGAAGGTACACCAGTTAAAAGTTGCTACATATGTTCAGTCACTAATTTTGCATTCAGCTGTAGCATTCCAGATACCTCATAACCAGTTACCTACTTGCATTTTGCATCTTGTTTTCTATCTAGGTTCATATGGGAACTCACATGTGGAGCAGTTCTCCAGCCAGACGAGGTCGCAGACTGTCTGTTGATGGTCCATTCATTAGATCCAGTTCCGAGCAATTTCAGGACTCTTCCCCAAAAGATGTTGTGGGTAAAGTGCGTAACGGAAACTCCTTAGGCCTCTGGAGCCAATTTGCCTCTCTCACGAGTGGTTTGGGTGCAAGGACAAATGAAATACCTGTAATTCAAAATGGTGTCATACCTCACCTGTCGATTTCTGTTGGGCAACTGGAAAACATAGAAAAATTGCAACTCAACAGAGCTTTTCCTTGGCTCGAGAGATTGAGCGAAAATGGTGCAACCTTTAATTTCCGGCAATTGGTAGAAGACAACAAATCAACAGCGAATTGAATTTCGTCTTTCAGGGTGCAAACCTGTGCATTCAAATGTGATGCAATTTTAATGTGTGTGTTGTTTCTTTAGGATTTTTGTACCCTATGTAGTGACATTAATACCAATTTTGCTGTTTGTTAATGTTCCCTAGTTAGGACTGATCTTCACAACTGAAGTAGTGTTGATTTGTATTTTATTGTTTTGCTGAGGAACCTTTTAAGTATTGTTATGCAGCTATCATCAAGTTTTTTTTATGACATTTGCTAAACTCTTTTAAGGATTTGTGATGAGGTACATTTGTACTATTTAATGGATAAATGAATCCCTATTTCTTATCAAAAACTACTTATCAGTCAGTGTTTCACATTAATATATTTTGTGCTTGAATTCTGTGTTATTTTATACGTACGGTATTTAGATTGTAAATGTAAACACTAAACCTACTAAAACTATTTATTTTTATTTTTACCATTTAAATACATACTCTGTACATTTATATCGTTACATTGGAGGGAATTGTTATGTATGACCTTATTTTATGTTGTGGAATCATGTCTTGTACATTTTTGGCAACTGCATAAGTTCTCAAAGCCATTCTCCATTTCAACTGTCTCTGCATTTGGCTTATACAAAGCATGAATCATTTCATTTCCAATTTGATTAAAAGGAGTGTGCTTTTGTAATTTTACTTAAAGTTATACCATGAGTGTGCATACCTTCAATCCCCTGTCTCCTCTTTCACTGATTTACCTTTAACAAAGAAAGGATTCTTTCCCTACTTCCACACAAGTAGAATTCATGCCCTTTCTCTACTGATAAAAATCTAGGTCACCTAGTCCTCTACATTTGCATTTCAATAAACTTACCAATAATAACACATTGTGTTAATACGCAATGATCTTTGCCAATGAAAGATGATACTTCTACAACCAAACAGAATAATAGAGGCCATTCATTGAGCAGGTACGACTCATCAGCTCTACCTCATGTCTGTAAACCACACGGACAGATGGTCAGCAAAACATTTGTTGTCTGGACTCTGGAAGTCTGTTTAATAGGTGATAAAATGTGCTTTTAGCAAATTGTGAGTGTTGTGGTTATCATTACTGTGATCATTGATTACATGGCTAATGTGCTACGATATGGCTACTTACTGAGTCTTAATCTCTTCAAAGATAGCTTCCTTATTTTAATTGTAATAAGAAACTAAATAGCACGTATAAACTTGTGGTCCATTGTGTGCAGGGCTGTTCGACTGGACTCTTCCGGCAAGTTCTGTTCCTCCATAGTGACACATCCTGTGTAACCAAAAACATCATTGAGATCCGTTGAGTAATATGTCCACAATAATACAACATACCAAATCCCTCTGTGAATAAGATCTGCCCTCTTAACTGTCAAAGTCTATTAGACACCCTTCCCAGCGCAGAGACCAGCTGACGGGAACCCAACACCATCCCGGCTGCCACTATTAGCATTATAAAATGAGCAATCAGCTAGAATGAAGCTCAAGGGAGTCCAGAGCTCTCCAGATACATATCTGATTCAAACAGATCGGAGGCACTGGAGGTGCAAGTAGGCGAATAAAGACCTGACGGGTGACTAGGGTTCAGCTGATGTTTTACATCCCAAGATCTCCCAGATATGTGGATGCTGCCAAAAGGGTGGCTTGACTTCTTCCTAAAATTTAAATGACTATAAGGAATTATACAATAACACATATCGTATATGCCTTTTTTTTTTTTGGCTAAACAGTTCATATCATCAGTGAGCAGAAACCCATGAAACCTGTTATCTGCATGCATGTCCAGGTTATGTTTTACCCCGATATCAAAAGAAAGTATTGTGAACATTGTAGGTTGCATAAACAAAATGTGACTTATGCAGCGTGTTATTTTATTTTATTTAAAATATAAATTAGTATACAGGCATTGTCTTACTGTCATGCAAAATAACAATTAAGTAATATGTATTTATACATACAGTAATATTTGTTGTACTGTCTGTAATGTATAATATAGTAACACAAATTCTGTATAATATTAATACAATTCACAAGGGGAAAAAATAATTTGATAGGAATTATAAACAAAATGATTAAACCTATAATATGTTGGAGTAGAGAGTTTAGGGTTAAATGTAATTTGAAAATGTTACAATGTTTCTGAAAAGGAAATAGGTTGTATTTCTTATGCAAATATAAGTTCTTATTCCTTTTTAATCTTATGCAGCATTCGAGAAATATAAGTAGCACCAGACTCATTTACATGCATTTTATATTTAAATATTTTTATAGAACATGTCAAAGGGACTGCATTGTGTTGTGATAGCAATATTACAAGAATTTCAGACAGACATTAGAAAAAAAAAAAAGAACAACATCATTCTTATGTAATTGAATTTTGCTGTATTAGAAGTTATTTAGGTGAATTAGGTTGCAAAATATGTGTTTTTCACTCTTTTCCGTGTTTTAAAGGAAGGACAGTGACATGAAAAACAGAGAATGACACAAGAGCCGTCGAACTGTCCACAGACTGGACAGCTTTTTCTAAGAAGGAACAAAACAGTGCTTTTCCAATCATCACATATTTCTCTTCAAAACTGCTGACATCAGCCACTGTTTACAATGCAAAGAAAGAATTTCCTGTGTAAGCATTTTGCCTGCGATCATCACACTTTTGTTGGCCTGACAATGGAAATATTCAATAACAGAGCAACGGCCAAATCTCCAGCAGGGCTTAAACGTATCCAGCCCAAACCCGACTATTGATAACACTGTGATTATGGCATTGTGTGAGGCATCCGTACGGCTCAGATCATATCTGATCATAAACGCTGTGTGGACTCTTTGATGTCCATGGGATCAGTCAGCGCTGCTGTATAACAGAATAGCATGCACGGGACAGCTGAGTTTGCCATTTTTTGATTGTGACACACAGAGGGGACTGTATCCCAAATATAGTGGTACTATGGTAGAGCAGCTCTGCTGACCCTTTGATTGATATTAACTATCATTTAACTTTTATATTCAATTATTTTATGTTACTGGCATTTAGTTGGAGTGAATTATTCAGTAGTTCAGCTTGAATGTTGGTCACACTGTATTTTAAAATCCAGTTCTCACTATTAAAAAAGCATTGATTGCTATTAATGACCTAATTCACTGCTTATTAAGGTCTTAAAAAGGGTTTTGTTAAGTTTAGGTATTAGGGATTACTGATGTAGTGCTTTATACTATAATTAACAGCATGCTAATAAGCAGCTATTAGAATTTGTACCTATACTAAACGGATACCAAAACTGTTAGGGTCAAATAATGAAATTTCAAGATTAACTAGACTTCTACTTGGTGATCATGAATGACCGTTGCAAAATCTCGCAGCACAGTGTTGATGGTTGCTCTCCTGGACATCAAATGTAATACACTACAGTACTGCTGGTTTAGTAAAGCATTACATGGAACAAATTGAGCACCATACATTAATGCAGGGTCACACACTACCAGACTTCTGAACAACACTCAAACATCAACATGTGCTTTGCTCGAACAGTAATGGATCCTCTGCAGTGAATGGGTGGAAAACAGCCGATTAAAATAGCACTATAATACACAAGTAATCCACACCACTCCAGCTCTTCAGTTAATGACAGCATTTTCATTTTTGGGTGAACTATTCCTTTAATGATAGATTTGTTTCTTACAAACGATCAGCTTTTGTCCACAAGACATTAACTGATGGACCAAACTGAACAGAAATTCATACACATATTTTACGAGGTGGCTAATTCGTACAAATTCGTATGACCTCAAATTGAAATGATACATTTCTCAAAATCTGATGAGGAAACAAACTCATCTACATCTTGTATGTAAATGTACTTACATTTGAAACTTTTAGGTGGACTGTTCCTTTAAAACATTGGTAGGTTGTCATTAATGTGTTCTGGGTGGTTGTTAAGGTGTTGTTGAGTGGTTGCTAGGGTGTTGTGACTGTTACTACTGTATGACATAACCAAATAGTTAAAAGTAACTGCTCATATTAATGATAGTCATAATATTATGTGGTTTCATTATTTTAAAGGTTGCTAAAATAATTTATTTTATTTTGATTTTATTGAATAAATTGAATTGATTTACATCAGATAAATTAAGACACTTATGCCTTAAATTTCCTCTCAGATTAAACTGAAAATATTGTTACAGTCCACCCAAAACTGGACATTTGTGTTTGTACAATGTGATTCAGTGGGGTCCAAAACAGTTTTGGACAGTTTTCAAATGATCTTCTTTATTGAAACTGCCCCATTAACCTTGAACAACTTTTCAAACATGCTCTAAATATGTTTTCATTCTCCGACTCCTTCAAGATCTATGATGTGTGTTTATAGCTGTGTGTCAAAGAGCACTGAACTGAATAAAACAGTGCTTATCTGATTAATCTCTGTTAATACGACAGCTCTCCTTGACATTGAATCAAACCCCAGAAATGTATGCAGAATATAGGCAAATGTGCTGTTTTCCATAGGCAGCAGTCATTTGTAAATGCCAGTGCATCTGTGGCCTAATAAAGTGTGATATGAGCGGGTGTTGTGATGCAGAGAGAGTGGATGTATTGCAGTGATGAATGGCCTCATGCCTCTTTGTGCCTGTCTTTTTGTAATTAACCGCCCTCATCTAAGTGTCATTGCTATGAGGTCATTTAGGTGCTCTCATAGTTGGTCAGATTTAGCGTAGCTATACTGTTTTGTCTGTCAAAGTAAAGCAAATCATGTGTGTTTACATTTGAATATTTTATTAACACCTCATTTACACCGCTAAAGGAGTAGCATTGCAAATTCAAAACATTTAATATAACCAGACATGATGCAGATGTTTTCAGAATTGTATCCACACCTGAAAGCCAAAATGTAGTTTTCATTTTATTTTGTGATAAACATGTCTATATAGTTTTAATGGATTTTATTTTTTTTTTTTATTTTGTTCACACATAAAAAAGTGGGAACCAATGAGAAACGAGCTCCCCCACATATACGCAAAGATTTGAGACTCAGGTTTGAATAGTAAGGAGCAGGTCCTTTTAATAATAAATCGTAACTTACTTAAATGTTGTTTGAGTCAGAAGCAGCAGACTGTTCTTGCAGAGTCAGAATTGCTCCACTTTCTAGTCTCTGTGCACAGCCAGCATAGACTGCTCCTTCAGGCGTTGAACTGTTCTGAAAAAGTGTTCTGAATACAACTTAATCACAGATTTTTTGTTGCATCCAAGTACAAGCAAAGTAGTTCCACTTCCATGCGCCAGCAGCAACACTACAGCGAGAATAATAGTTCCACCTTTTTTTGCATAAACATTAGGGCGGTGCTTGAAAATAAACCCACACAGTGATATAGAGAAATGAGGGCATGTTTAAATTAGTTGTTTTAGGGGCAACCTGATCTCACAGAATTGCGTGAAATTACCACAATCTCTTAATGCATAATTCTGTGTTAGTATCACGTAATAATCGAAAATCATTTTTTTACTGCTTATGGTCAGTTTTCGCAATAAATACATGTGACTGCGCCTTTATTGTGAGTGTGTGTGTTTTATATTGTTCAGATGTGGGTAGGTTTAGGGTAAAGGTGGGGCTAGGTGCTACAATAAATGTATACATTTTATATAAAATGAATCCAGTTATCTGTGAGTGGATCACGGCTGATGCCTGTCACTGGTGGTAGTATCACGCAATTTTCAGTCATTACGTGATACTAACACAGAATTATGCATTAATAGTTTGTGGTTATTTCACACAATTCTGTGAGATCAGGTTGTTTAGGGGGGGTGGAAACTTTAGTCTTTGCAACTTTAGGGGATTTTATCTATCAGCTTGTAACACTTCAAAGAGAAAGGAAAACTTTTGTAAGATGTTGTAAGATAGAAAAAAGCAAACAAAATCTTTACAATAAAATTAAGGAAAAATCTTCCTTTTTTCAGTTGATGAATGATAAAACAATTACTCAGCATCTACTCAGATTATTATTCTTTTTTTTATATTATTTAAAGGGGTCATACAAAGGCAATTTTCCACAAGCTAATATGATTCTTTAG
Source organism: Enteromius afrohamiltoni (assembly GCA_034779775.1). Taxonomy (NCBI): domain Eukaryota; kingdom Metazoa; phylum Chordata; class Actinopteri; order Cypriniformes; family Cyprinidae; genus Enteromius; species Enteromius afrohamiltoni. Next base: position 15,209,852 of record JAUYWG010000066.1, on the reverse strand, counting down.
GCTCTTATTGGGAAGTTTGTAATATAGATTACTTTAAAATTTAGTGCAGTGTAGATAGTGTAAAAAACGCTAATTTTCCCCTGTCAAAAACAGCTTTTTAGAAATCACTCTGTCCTGTGTACTTCCCCTTTAAATCTTCACGAGCTCTGCTTATCCGCCCCTCTTTTCAGAGGCACTCTCGGAGGATCTTTTTTAGCCCTATTCATAGTGAAACTTGCACACTAGCACATTATTAGGAAAGGCGATTTGCAAAGATTCATTAATACATTCAACAACAAAACACTTCAATCTCTTAGGAGTCTTGCTTGTCTCTGCGTCTCGGTCTGATGATGGCTCAATCAGGGCGGGTCTGAGGTAAGACACCAGTTCAGTCTGTGTGACAAGCTGCTGTCAATCAAATATTGTGGGTATGGCCTCTGTCTGTGTGACATGCATTTGAGAATGGCTTGATTTTTAGAAGGGGCAACTTATTCTTCTTTTAATTTAATAAAAATACTTGTGGATCTTTATCATTGTAGGTTGGTTGTGTACAAACATTCCAAACACACATTTCAGTCCAAACAGCTTGAAAAAGTGCATGTACCACCACCGTATGACCCCTTTAAAGAACCCTTTAAAGAACCTTTAAAGAAAAGTCTGGCCAAGATGGTGGCACCAAGCAGGCTGCGGCTTACTAGAGGTCCCGTAACCACAGTGAAAAATGTTACGTTTTTGTTGTCTCCGAGCAGAAAAGTAAAGATGAGTGACAGTAGCACTCAAACATGTTCGTACAGTCGCCGGTTTTTGGAAAAACAGCGCTGAACTCCCCAGTGAGCTAACTGAGTTGCTCCGCAGTCTTTGTTTACTTCGGCAGCCGGAGAAGCAGACCTGGCCGAAACGTAAGTGCCGCGACCGGAGACAGAAACGAGGCAAGCGTGGTGGCGTTAGCACGAGGCTAAAAGCTAACCCCACCAGACCAGCGATACCATCCGTCCTACTTGCAAAAGTCCGATCACTGGAAAATAAGCTGGACTACATCAAGCTGCAGCAAGCGAATCAGTGGGAAATGAGAGACTGTTGTGTTTTTATTTTCACTGAGACGTGGCTACGGGACAACATCTCCGATACAGCTATCCAGCTAGATGGACTGACTAGCTTCCGAGCAGATCGGGACGTGTCTTTGTCCGGTAAGACTCGCGGAGGGGGACTGTGTGTGTATGTAAACAGAGACTGGTGTACAAACGTTGCTATTGCCTCGTGACACTGTTCCCCGCTGATAGAAGTTTTATCTGTAAAGTGTCGGCCATTCTACCTGCCGAGAGAGTACAGTTGTGTGCTAGTGGTCGCAGTGTATCTGCCGCCTAGCGCTGATGCTAACCA
>JAUYWG010000066.1:15182467-15201814 GCA_034779775.1 Enteromius afrohamiltoni | reverse complement strand
TGGCTTTGTTTTCCCTCCTATATATCTATATATATATATATATATATATATATATATATATATATTTCTATGAAACAGAAAGCCAGGGCTGGATATTTTCATGTTCATAATCACCCTGGGGTGCTCAAAATTGTAAATATGAATGGAAATAGACTTTAGAGATATTTTACTAGGGGTGCCAATAGTTGTGGCTAACATGTATTGGAGAAAAACATTTATTTCACAACAAGATTTTCTCCCCACTTCATTTGCTTTAATTCAAAGATAGGTTCGAATTTAGTAAATTTTTTTGAACAAAAGATCAAAGGATAAACAACGCAGATTTATTTTCACAGCCACCTTTGCTCAGATTTACCAAGTGTGCCAATATAAATGGAGGCAACTGTATATACACAAACACACACAAAACTGGACTTTCTTGTAAGTGATACTCTAACAACCAACGTAGGTTGAAATAGAATATTACCTAAAACTAAAACTGCATTATTACATTCTAAAACTAAAATTAAAAATGTTAAAAAACATACACAAAATCTTCAATTAAAATCAAATTAATAAAAAGATATAAAATACAATTCTCATTATTAAAAATAAACTGTATAACAGTGATACTAAAATAACACAAAAGTGGATAAATAAATAAATATTTGTACAAACAAGCAAACAAATGTCTCCGTTCTGGAGTATAAATAATGTTCATTTCAGATGACACATCTTATTAACATCTCCAGTGCAGCTCTGAGCTCCACAATGAGGCGGTCTAAGATCTCGCAGCTGGTCTGCACAGACCGCACTGACCCCAGACCACCCCGGACGAACAAAACACGACTTATGCTGCGAACAATAGAATATGTATGTATCAAAACTAATAAATAGATACCAGGGCTCAGGCTGGCACGTCAGACACAATGGGGTGTATTAAAATAACTGGCTTGATGTCATTGTTCTCTGAGCAGAGTGGGGTTTATGTGTTTATGTCTGTATGAATGAGACGGGCCGGAGATCACAGAGCTGTCCTTGTCCCATACAGTGATGAGCCTTTCAGACGCTCATTCAGCCTCGCAATCTGCCCTGTATCGTCCACCCTCATCCAGATCTGATCGCTCAGAGAACCTCACAAACACCCATCAAGCAAAGCAAAAATGCAGTACGGTGGCTCCCAAAGTATTTGGACTCTTAGAAATATCTGAACGTGGCTCCATTACAGCCAACAGATATCAAATCACATGTAACTAATCACACAAAAGGTGTTTTAGAACTAGATCTATTTGTCCTGTTGTCTGAAGTAGTGTGAGAAATAAGTCAGGACACTGCAATCATTAAAAACAATATAAATGATTATAATGGGATCTTTCTGCTTTTGTTGTGTCATGCCACTCACATCTAAATATTGTTGTTGTTTTTTTTTATGACATTTGCAACTAGAATGACAATGATAACCTACGTTTTTTTTGTTCGCTTGTTTTGGCACGACCTGCTCAATCCATACAAATCAAAAATTTCCATTCGAATTTCAGGGCACAAATTCATATAAAAGTGCATATCTGTTGAACAGCTATGTGTGAGACTGGATTGGCAAGACTGCTGGAATGTGTTCTGTGTTTGTGTTCGGTGGTTTTTGTGGAATTCACTGTCTTCACTAACTGTGTTTACCTTATGAAGATATTTTTGAGCAAATAGCCTACAAAATGTCTGCTGCTAATAAAGATGTTTTATTTTTTACCTGTTAATGCGCAAAAAAAAAGATACGCACCAAAGTCTGCTTATTCGACTGAAAAAATTGTGTTGAACCCACTTAATGCATCTACATTTTAGTTTAATAGCTTTTTATTATTATTTATAGTACTGTAGTATTTTGTTGTTTAAGCTTTAGTGATTGTTTTTGATGTTATTTTTATTTTTTGACTTCTGTTTGGCTTTAAATATTTTTTTTTATTTATTTGAATAATTTGCCACGGAGACTTTTTCTTTACCATTTTTATATTGCATTTATTAGTATTTTATTCTTCTTATTTTGTATTTATTTATTGCATTTTAGATTTATTTAAATGAACAAATAATTACCGAATGTAATATATATGTAACAAATCTATAATGTTATCTTTCAGCTGCTAATTTCTATGCATTTCTAAAATATATGGCAATAATGATAACAGTCTGTCATGTAATTTAACTGTACAGCCCCATCTGTTGGACAAACGCGTAATATAAACCATCAGTTTACCTGTAGACACACTCAAGCAGCTGCTTATAGGTGCTGGTGGTGTAGCGGTGTGAGGAATATTTCATTGACACACGTTATGCTCTTTATTTAAACATACCTGCGGTCATGGAGCAGCATCTCTGGAAGGTTTCAGTTTGTTCTGAGGCAGAAGATGCAGCGTTTGGCAGCATGAAAACCAATGATAATGGGCAGAATATGTAATGTGAGGGGAAAAGACACTCCTCCCTCTTTTAAGTTTCACTTCCCCATTAACAAAGTTCAGTTAAGTCTGCATGAAAAACAGAAACAGAAAACGTGAAAATGATCGCTTCGATAAAGCCAACAGATCTTAAGCTTTCATAGCATTATATTCAGATTGGACTTCTGTTTGCACAGGTGGGTCAGTGTTTTCTTAGTTTCAGTGTGTGTGACTTGAGCGAGGTTAGATTTTCATCCACTATATCTTCTGTTACCTGCACAACATCAAATTCTTCTTGCCATGTTCGTGAGTCATTTCCTTTAGAGGTTTAATTATAGTTGTACATCCTGGGGAAGTGTGCTCTTTTACCTTTCACTGAATGGCATACGACTGATGTCGTGCAGTTTTGGGATCTGCTAACAGTTGTATTCATTTTTCTTTCATTAGAAAGCACTGCTGCAAAAGCTTCCAGCATTTGTTTTTATCCTCTACGTGTCATCAGCTAGTGCTGAAGGAGAAGTAACGTGTTTAAGGAAATTCTCAGTTCTATAATCGGCACCGTTTTCTTTTTGGTCTCAAAACATATTTTGTCAAGATGACGTTAGGGTAAGTTGAGCCACCCCATTTTCAACCAATACATGTATGTATATTTTATATTTGTATATATTTTATGTTCTGTGGATATTAATGTTCATAAAGTAAACTTCTTATATTTTACATTGTATATAATATTTTATTATATAAACATACTTTGTCCCCTAATATACATGCATGTGTGTTTTTATACACACAATACAAACAGTACACTCATATGTTAGAATTTTGTGAATTTTTTGAATGAAAGATCAAAAGGATAAACAATGCAGATTTATTTTCACAGTCAACTTTGCTCAGATTTACCAAGGGTGCCAATATTAGTGGAGGGCACTGTATAAATGGAAATTTACTAGAATTTACAAGTAAAATATGATTGTAATATTTAGAATTACTAGAGGAATTTCGTAAATAAATGCAAGGAATTTATTTTTAAGTATCTTCAGACCTGTATTTTGTTGAATTGGTAGTCTTATGCACTTTTTGGTAAATGTTTTATCATAAATGCACTTTTTTTATACAAAAAAAAAAAAAAAAAAACTATCCATATTTCTGTACCAAAATGAAATCTATATCTGAGATGTTGACTGAGATGTAGATGAATTGTGGCTAAATTAATTTACAGAAAGCTAGATTAGAGCACCTTGTTATGGAGGAAGAGCTACAAGCACGTGACTCCAGGGCAGTGGATGCTACAGAAGACGATTCTTCAGCTTCTGAGGATCCCTCACCGCAGCAGGAGACATCATGCACTAATGGTCTGTTTACGTCCATTCTTACGTTATCGTAATGAGAGCAGAATCTGATGGTTGTGAGTAGAATTGTGTGGTCGCTGTGTTCACTTCATATCTGGTCACAGCTGAAGAGGCAGATGTGGGTTTCAGCGCCTCCTGTCTGACCACAGCAGAACTGCAGCAGCACTGGAGAGCCATTAAACAGGAGTTCAGAAGCGTTAAACTGCTCTTTGACATCCCTATCACGCGAATCATCGATCGGAAAATATCCAAATATGTGGCAAGTGACAGCAGACATTTTTACTTAATTCTTGTTCTAAACACATGCATTATTATCTTTCATCAAAATATAGCCTAACTTGCGCTGTCTCTTAAACGACGTTCCTTCTGGGTGACGTCGCAAAGCCCTCACATTTTTTTTAGTGCCCGCCATTTTCTACTTTTCACTTTATTAACAAGAACGTAAGACGACGTTCACTTATTTTAGATAAAGGGTGGCCACTTAGCTTGTTTTGATATGATTCTTATTTGATTATTATTTTGTAGAACCAATTACTAACGTCCTAGGAATGTTTATCTTCATAAACATATCAATTCAATTCAGTTTCCATTACTGAAAACTTTGCTGGCTAACTTAGGTTAGGATACCAGCAGTGGCCAGTTGCACAAACTACTTGAACTAGTTTTATTATTTAAATTTTTTGTTCAAAACTGGTCATAACTTTTTAATTCAGTTATATCAAATGGTATACTGGTCTAATTTGAATCTGAAAAGCATTACTGATTACCACTTGGTTAACAGCTAGTCTAACTTTGTTTTTGTTTTTTTATTTATCCTTTATTTAACCAGGAAAAGCCAATTGAGATTAAAAATCTCTTTTGCAAGGGGGACCTGGCCAAGATAGGCAGCTGAGTTACATCACATCATTACATTCCATTCAAAGGGTGCAGAATAAACAAAGGCCCTTTTACCCAGCTCAGTTCTGACATGTGGAACAGAAAACAAGACAACAGCCTAAGAACGGAGCGAGTAATTACAAGTACTTTTTTCCAAAAGAAGAGAACATAAATAAGATGGAAGCACACCAAGAATAGCCTTATATATAAACGTGTACCAATGACAAAGCCTCCGAGTGGCAAGAGCAGACCACCCTACACGAGAATACAACTCATAGTGGTGGCTGCGAGCTTTACAATTAGTAGTAAAGCTCAGTGATGCATGATAGGCCGCGTCAATCATATGAAGGCATTGAGCAGATGAATGCATATAAAATATATCACCATAGTCCAGCACAGATAAAAAAAAGTGACTGCCACTAGCCGTTTTTTAACATTAAAAGAAAAGCACAGCTTATTTCGAAAATAAAAACCCAATTTTAGCCTCAACTTTCTTACTAGACAGTGAACCTGAGGCTTAAATGATAGGCAATCATCAATAACAATACCAAGACACTTATAAGTTGTAACAGTCTGTATTTCATGTCCATCAAGATTAGTCACCGAGGGAACATTCAGTGATCTATTCCGAGAATCGCATAAGTTTGGTTTTGTCTGCATTCAGCACAAGTTTCAGCTGTAGCAAAGTGTTTTGGACCACATTAAATGCGTTTTGTAAAAGTTCAATGGCTTGTTTAAGAGAGGGTGCACAACAATAAATAACTATGTCATCTGCAAAAAAATGAAGGTTTGCATCAGATACACGCCGATCAAGATTATTTATATAAATAGTAAACAAGAGAGGACCTAACACAGAGCCTTGTGGAACCCCTTTAAGGATTGGTAAAATACCAGATTGAACACCATCATACTTAATACACTGGGTTCTGTCACTAAGATAGTTTGAGAACCAAGAGACAGTATTATCTGAAAACCCCGAATTAAGAAGCCTAATCTTTAAAACATCATGATCAACCGTGTCAAAGGCTTTTGACAAATCAATAAAAAGTGATGCACAGTGCTGCTTCTTGTCACTAGCAACAGAGATGTCACTAATCACCTTCATTGCAGCTGTGATGGTACTATATGTTTTTCTGAAACCTGACTGAACTGGGGATAAAATGTCCCGTACATACAAGAAATCTTTTATCTGATCACTCAACAGGGATTCAAGCGTTTTGGCCAAAACAGATAAATTAGAAATTGGCCTGTAATTATTTAAATTTGACGGATCACCCCCTTTCAATAATGAACAAACAAATGCAGATTTCCATATTTTGGGAAAAGTGTTGCTCTCTAAAGTAAGATTAAAAAGATACGTTAGAGGCTGTGCTACACAATCAGCAGCTATTGTTAAGAAGTAGGGCTCTATAAGATCAGGTCCTGGAGGATTTCCAGGAGCCAACCCTTTTGGGGCTTTTTGAACGTCAGCCACTAAGAAAGGAGTAAAATTAAAGACACTTGTAGAGACGGGTACATCTCTACAAAGTGTCACAGTAGAAGGACAAGCAATGTCAAACAAAGAACCAGACTGAATAAAATGCTCATTAAAATGGTTCAATATCTCCAGCTTGTCATGAACTACTGCAGACTCCTTCATAATAAAAGAAGGAACATTAATACTATATTTGTTTAGAAAAAGTAATTTTATAGCCTTCCAGAATTTTCTGGGATCATTTAAGGTGTCTGTAGTAGCTGACAAATAAAAGTCTGATTTTCCTTTCTTAATAAAAGATGAACATTTATTTCTTAACTGCACTAAAAACAAGCCAATCAGACGAAGAGCCCATTTTCCTTGCTTTGGCCCAAGCTAAATTGCGGTCATGAAGAATGTCTCCAAGCTCAGAAGAAAACCAGGGATTGTCCCGCCCTTTAACTCTGAATCTCTTTAGTGGGGCGTGTCTAAAAACCATCCCGGAAAAAGATCCAGGCTGACTCCACATCGGGAATCAGCTCTATTCTACTCCAATCACAATTAGTATTCCTTACAGCAGCAACAACACAGTGGTCACTTAGGTCATTGCAAAAAACACCCACAGCAGGGAATTTGTGTGGAACATTAGTCAAAATTAAATCAATTAAGGTGGATTTCTCATGACACTTAAGATTTGGACGAGTGAGAGAGTTGATTAGTTGTGTAAAATTGACAGAGTCACAAAATGACTTAAATTCATCTGAACAAGGTTTCAGCCAATCCCTAGCTAAAATAATTTCAGAATAGTCAAATCTAGGTAGGAGCTGAATAAGAGTCTGCAATGCAGTACTCCGGGCAGAACACCCAACAACAGTAATATAAAAGCCCTTGGCCACTTCGACCTTCAATGCCAAAAAATCCATCTGCTTACAGATTGATTCTGAATAAACTAACTTCACATTAAATTGAGATTTGACATAAATAGCAACCCCACCACCCTTCCTTGGTCTGTCAGCACGATACACATTATAACCAACCATTCCAATATCCATGTCTGTGATTGATTTTGTCAGCCAGGTTTCAGATAACACAACAATATCTGCATCTGTTAAATTCACCCAAATCCTAAGCAGATCCATTTTAGGTAACAAACGGCGAACATTAAGGTGAATTACACTCAAACCAGACATGAATTTCACATCAGATGGCAATGGAATACACTGCAACTCAGGGCCTGGATTTGGCTGCACATTGCCATATAGAAGCAACAATAGAAATATTAACCATCTCTGTTTACCATCAGCGTATGAGGAATCTGTTGTGTTTTTAAGATGATAGTCCAAGTAATGTCTGCCATCAAATGCAAAATAAATCAAAAAAATTTAAAGCTGAAGTATAACTCTTGGTAGAAACCAGGCTAAATTTAAGTCTTCTGCCAACTCTTTTGGCTTTTGAGGAGAATGCACAAAGGCTGTACAATTGAATCCATAAGCTATGTCCATAGAGCAACAAATGTTGTTAGATGTACTCACCCAGTACTCAAGTCACTTGATTTTGGACAAAAACAATGAACAAAGCAGCATTGAGAGAAAAGCCATTTTAGCATAAGATGTTAGCAAAACCAGAAGAAGGTGGCAGGGCCTCAGGATGCACGCAGAGCTTGGAGATGGTAGCTGGTCTGCTAGAGCCTGGAGAGGCTAACAGGGCCTCAGGATCCAAATAGAGCCTGGTGATGGTAGCTGAGCTGCTAGGGCCTGGAGGGCTAGCAGGGCCTACGGATTCTTGCTGACAGTTGGTGCCTGATTAAGCTAGGTGGAATACTGATGTAAACACCTAGCCTTAAATTTAATCATTTTTCTGCAGCAAAATAGTCCATAATCCAATAAAAATTATTTAATCTGCTAAACATTTACTCCATATATGAACGAAAACAAACAAATGAGTATAAATAAAGGAACAAACACACATCAGATTATACATGCTGCCATCTTGGATTGTTATGGATATATAATACCAAAGACACACTTAAGACACAGTCTTAACATTGTGACTAAACCCCATTCACACAAAGCATGATAACTGTAAAGATAACAATAACGATAACTATACGTGATAACCACATCAGTGAACGATATTGTCTGTTCATTTAAATTGTCAAGCTCAGGATAGCAGGATTGATTTTGATTGTTTGTCAGTGTATCTATCGTTCATCAGCTGAAAAAACAAAAATTCTGAAAATGATTCCTTTATCATTATAGTATATTCATTATAGTTATCATGCTTAAGTCTTAAGACCTTAAGTCTTATTTTTTTTTAAAGTCTTAAGTCAGACCAGAGGTGTCAAAACTCGGTCCTGGAAGGTCACTGCACAGTTTAGCTCTAATTTGCCTCAACATACCTCATTGGAAGTAAAGCCTGTTCACACAAAGTGACGCAATCCCATACATTTCAATGGAGAGCTGTCGATTTCCGGCGTGAGCGACCATTGGCGACCGCATGTGGGCATGTCCAGCGACGCGACAAAGTTCAGATTCTCTAGACTGGACACCCTTGCAAGTCCACAGGTTTTATGCAACCAGCCACATTTTGTTTGAGTCTTAGTCCAGACCAAGACATGGTTAGGTTGAGTCTGACCAGAAAAGGGTTTAAACAAATGTGAATATGCTCTATTTAAAGCCTGGGTTTGCTTTACATGTAACGTGAATCTGTGCTCTTGTCCACAGCTGCACAGACAACAAAACATACAGACTATACCTTTAGAGAGTTTCACAGACCGAGCTTAGACTAAGCCAGGCTTAAGCCATAGTTCAATTAGTACATTTCAATATTTTTAGAAACATGCTTTAAAAAAGAACATTACTGTTGTCAGTCTTAGTTCACCCCAAAAAGAAAATTCTGTCATTAATTACTCATCCTTGTGTCGTTCCAAACCCAAAAACCAAACCCTTTATTCATCTTTGGAACACAAGTTAAGATATTTGTAATGAAATCAAAGAGCCATCTGACCCTCCATAGACAGCAAAACAACTGAAATGATCCAGGCCCAGAAACATAGCAAAAACATGATGTGACATCAGTGGATCAATTTTACTTTTGCGATGCTAGAAGAAATCCTTTTTTTTTTTTTTTCCTGAAGGTCTTACTTTTCATGGAACAACATGAAAGTGAGTAATTAATGACAGGAGTGGGGTGAACTAACCCTTTAAGATCAGGTTGAAACAGATCAGTCTTTGACTAGGCTTGAGCTTTGTCTGTGAAACTGAGGATAATGCTGTAGACGTCAAAGGCAGAAGCCAAATTGTCCATGATAAGACCAAAACCACATAAATCCTGGTCCTGGACTCAGACTTAAGTCTGATTTTGAGTATCACAGATTTGCTTTAGAACTGGAGTGGCCATCTGCTCCCGGAGATCTATGCTGCGTTCGAAATCGCTTACTTACAGAAGGTTCCTTACTATATAGTACGCGAAAAACAGCATGCGAGGCGAGTAGTATGTCCGAATTTATAGTATTCGAAATTCAGTAGGCGAGAAGTACCCGGACAACCTACTGCTTCCACCCAAATTCTGTAGTATGCATACCATGGACACTTTCCTATCCCAGAAGGCTCTGGGAGAGGAGGCGTCATATTTGAAAAATGGTGGAAAGTTGAGACACGGCTCATTTCAAGTGTAAGTGCCTCAGGAAAAAAACGTTGTTTATTGTGATTAAATTACATTTGTTTAACACAATCTAAATAAACGGATGACTTATTGAAAGTTTAAATGTTTGCGCTGTTGTGACGATGCATGACACATGACAACATCAATATAAACTACCCACATTCATACTATATACAGTGGAACGTACTTTTTAACGGTCGAGTAGTACGTTCAATTTTAAATGTAGTACCTACTTAAGCAGTATGCGAATTCGGACGCAGCACTACATACCTGCAGAGTTCAGCTTCAACCCTGATCCAACCCACCTGTCTGTAATCGCTCCTAAATATTGTAATTAGTTGGTTCAGGTGAGTTTGAGCAAGGTTGGTGGTTAACTTTGCAGGAAGGGAGATCTTTAGGAACAGGATTGGACACCCCTGCTCTGTTCTGGGAATCAAAAAACATGTTACATGTTAACACATTATAATCACAGCTTGTTCCTGTTCTTCAGGTGTATCAGGTTGTGGTGATCCGCTCAGGTAGTTATGACTGTGAGCGAGTAGCTATCGAGCGACGCTACTCAGACTTCCTTCACCTTCATCAGGAGCTCCTGCGGGACTTTAGCGAGGAAATGGAGGACATTGTGATGCCTAGAAAGAAAATGACAGGCAACTTCTCTGAGGAGAACATCGCAGAACGCCGCGTGGCCCTCAGAGACTATATCACTCAAATCTACTCGCTCCGTTGTGTCCGAAAATCACAGGCGTTTCTAGCGTTCTTCACTCATAAGGAATTAAAAACTTCATATGACCTTCTGCGCGGGGGACGCTTCTCCCGGGCCCTTGAGGGCCTCCAGAGTGCGTTGGTACTTCAGGAAAAACTGTCTTCTTATAACCCTACTTTGGTGATACCAACCCTGTGTGCCATACTGGTGTGCCAAAGGGATCTAGAAGACTTTGACGCAGCGTTTCAAACTGGCAGAAGAACTCTACCCACGGTGAGACGCTACAAGCTCCGGCAGTATCAAGGGCCCCTGCTGGAGGCTCTTGTTGATTTGGGCTACAGTCTTGGACTGCCTGTGGCCCAGTTACAAGATGAGCTGACCAGAGTGCAAGACTCTCCAACTGGACAGGTGTCAGAGATGTCACTTAAAGAACTGGTGGTGCAAGAGTTTGTATAATCTGCCACGCCTGCTATATAGTTGTGTTTAGTATAAACATTACTTGATCCAATCCTTGATGTAAAATATCAAACTTCAGAGTGTAGTTAGACTGATTCCCACCCAACAGAACATACAACAGAAAATTCCCCCAGTCTTGTATTTTGGGATGGTCTAGAGTCCAGGGCTGTGTTTCCCAAAGGCACTGTAAGCTGAAGTACATTGTAGGCTCACTGAAACCACTAGCGATACGATCAACTTAAGTTTTCGGTGTGGGTTCTTTTGACCTGGACCAGAAGGAAACTAGAAACCTTGTATCAAACAGATCACTCTACCATCTATCAATGCAACCACTCAGGACAACCACATAGCAACATACTGGAAAACTATACAAAAGTGACATTTAAGTTAAGTTCTTTAAGTTATTCTGGATTGCTTTTCTCAGACTGTGAGTCATTGTAAGCCAGTGAATGCTTCTATTGTGAAATAAAACAAAAACTATAAAAATTAGTTTTTGTTATTTGATATATTTTAATTTTGAAATATGATCAAAGCTGACCTAAAAAATAAAATTGGAAATAAACTAAAATAACTAAATCTCAATAACTAAAAAACGAAATTTAAATAAAGATAAATTAAGGCTGAGTATATATATTTTTTTTAAATACACTACGACAAAATAAAACCAAAACAATGTTATATTAAACAAAAATATATTAAATCATATTATTATTATTATTATTACAATAATAATACCAATACATAGTACAGTAATAAATTAATAAACACTGTTTCAAGCAGACTGAACAGACTTTTAGCCACAATGATTCACAGAATTCTTAAAAAAGCATTTCTCTGACACTCTTTTAAATAAATTAATTTGTAAAAAATATATTTATAACATAGCAATTATTTCTTGTCTGTCTGTCCCACTCACGCCATCTTTCTGAAGTGATGAACAGATGTACATCACACATGCTGCACTTGATTCAGACAATCCCTTTACAGCCGGGATACTTGCACCTCCATTTCTTCTCCATGACAGGGTGGTGGTCTGCACTGTTCAAACCCCCTTTTTCTCATCATCTCCAGGGCTGCTGTAACTTGGTGGAATACTTATGGAGCATGTATTCAGTTGGTTTCTTTAAAAAAAAGTAATTCATTTGTAAGTACTAATTACAAATCCTACTTTGTGACTCTTTTTACAAATTGCTTTCTAAATTCCGTATCAACCTCAACCTGTTAAACAATAAAAGGATAGACATTATAGTTATTTTAATTATGTCAAGTAAATAATGGTAAATTGCAAATATTATGCTTCAATAACAGTGTTTGGTCTTTAGAACATTCATTTTTACCTTACATTCTCAGGACATACATTCTGGTGTTGTATATTTGTTCTATAGTCAGAAACAGCTGTAAATAAATTGAAGAAAAATTCAGACCAATCCCTTTCTTTACTTTTTCAAGGGAATTTAACTACAGTAATTAATTATTTGTAATGCAGCCAACACTGTTTAAATTGCAAAGTGCTTTAAACACGTGTGTGTGTGTGTGTGTGTGTGTGTGATAAACAAAAGGGTTACTTAGTTATGCAAAAATGCTATGAAATATCTAAATATAATCAAATATAAAGACTAAAATATTTAACTCACTATAAAAGCTATTTAAGCACCACTATATAAAAAAACGAAACACAATAAATAAATAATAATTATAATAATAATAATAATAAGAAGAAAATTCATTCGGCTAGTAACAACACGTTTAACTTACCTAAATAAATAAACAGAAATAAACCCCTACTAAATATGTTTAATGATGCACTTCGACAAAAAACCGTGTGCCACGTGGTCTCGCTGGGGAATATAAGGGTTAATTTACCTTATCAGACGTGAGCAATCAAGAAACGAAACAAACAAAAGACAACAACATCAAAATAGTACTAAATATTTCCACATTAATGTATAACACATCATATTGTATTTAGCTACTATTACATAAATGCAGTATTGCACTACTGTATTTCTAATTTATATGCACATTCTTGTCGATCTGTGTTGTGCGACTAATCGAGCCTTGCACGTGTTGCCACTGCGCTTGCGCAGACTTCATGTGGGCTCTGTATGTATTTAGCTTCGTGAACCTATGAGTGTATCAATTCAATTTATATGGGTTCCTGCTCATGTCGGTGTGGCAGGAAATGAGAAAGTGGATAATCTGGCTAAACAAACTTTACAACTAAAGCAGTTAAAGCAGATTTACAAGTTCCACTGAGTAAAGCAGAAGCTAAAGTGTTTATTAGGAAGTATGCACAATCAGTATGGCAAATGCATTGGGATGGTATTGAAACGGGAAGACACTTGTGCACTATTCAACAGAGCAGGAACCGAAATGAAGAGAATATTATAACCCGTCTGAGAATAGGTCACACAGGATTAAATAATACACTATTTAAAATTGACAAGCATCCAACTGGAGCCTGTAGTCATTACAATCAACAAGAGACAGTGCAGGAAATATATCCAATGTATTATTCAGTCACTATAATTAATGCTGAGCACAAGACCTCTCGATAGCAGGTGTTTTAAAGGAAAAGGCAGTGTATAACACCATTATTAAATTCATTAAAGAAACGAAATTAAGTAAGAGAATCCAGACGGGTTCTTGTTTATTTTCTCTTACACCTCAAGCATAGTATGTATACCCTGTAAGCATGTATTCTGTCCACACTCCAGTCCAGTCGGTGGCGGTAATGCACCTACAAGTTGGTTTGCCAACCGCCGATAAACACCATAGAAGAAGAAGATTCAGCTGCGCGTGCTACATGCGGTGTTTCTGCCCATGTGCAACATATAACTTAAAAAACGCTCTTTAAAGCAGTGCATTCACAATTAAAACTAGTTTCGCTCCTGTACAAAATGGCGAAGGATGGTGCAGCGAAACTGTCCAAAAATCTCCTGCGGATGAAGGTAAGAACACACCCGAAACAGCTCTGATAAACGGCAGTTCTGGACTTTCTAAGAGGAGATAATGAAGTGTTTGTTTCGAGTGTCGTGCTGCGGTTGAAGGACTGTGTCTGTAGTTCATGCAGAGAGGCTTGGATGCAGAGGTGAAGAAGCAGCTGGATGAGGAGGAGAAGAGGATCATCAGTGATGAGCACTGGTTCCTGGATCTGCCCGAGCTCAAGGCCAAAGAGTGAGAGCTGACTGACCTTTCACTGATACAGAAAACATAAATGACACCGCGAGCTCTTAATGAGACATAACAAGCACATACGGAAGCCCGTTTCTGCCAAAAAAGGGGGAAATGCTTTGGTAAATTATTCCTGAGCTTAAAATGATGAGATACTAAGTCATGGTGAAAAAGTCAAAACTGTAACTGACAACATGATCTGACTTTTTATATGATAATTGTGAATTAGTGTCTTAAAATGTTGATTTTTATGTCATTAGTTAACTGGAGAGATTTATTTTATTGTATTTGATTTCATTTTACATTCAGACATTTATATGTGACCCCTAAGTAACCAAATACCCTGTAAAACTACATGATAACATTTTGTCATGCAGTATTTATTGGAGAAAAAAAGAAAACGATGCATTTTTAATTTTTATTAGAAACTATATCATTGAGGAGAGAAGTTACGTTCCCTGTGAGGATTTGGTTTATGGCAGAATGTCATTCAGAGGCTTCAATCCCGAAGTTGAGGTACATCTTTTTTTACATTTTTATAAAGTACAATTTTCTAAACTGAGCCAGAAAGATTCTTTATTTGTCACATGTGGTTATAGCTGGTACAATACACAGTGAAATGTTTTTCTGGCTGAAAAGTACTCCCAGCTGTGCTAAAATGAGAGTGTAAAAGAACAATGAAAGTCTATTTAAAAATGTAACCGGCATGTGAATATGTACACATATATAACCGAGCCAGAACAGTTTTGAACACTAATGGCGCTTTTCCACTGCATACTACAGTACGGTTCAGTACAGCTCACTTTTGGGGGGTTTTCCACTGGGAACAGTACCTGGTCCTTTATTTAGTACCACCTCAGCTACGGTTCCAAGCGAGCCGTACCGTTACCAAAACGTGACGTGTAAACTCTGCTGGTCACTGATTGGCCGGAGAAAATCGCCATTCCAGCATCACTGAACTTGCCACACGAGACACAACAGACCGGCTAGATTTAAATCAGCACAGCCAGAGAAGGATCGGACGCAACTGTTTTGTTTGTTTTTTCCCAACCAAAAATGGCTGTTTCGTGGTCTCTTGAGGAAGTACAGACATTCCTCTCGTTGATCTAGCAAGAGCTTGATGGGGCGATGCGGAATGGCACGTTTACGAGAATGTCACGGCAGTAGAGGCAGCGCAACTGTAACGACACGTGAATAATCCCGCCCACTCTAAAGTGGTTGCGCCGCCTCTACTGCCGTGACATTCTCGTAAACGTGCCACAAACAAACACACAACAATGGAGTATTTTTCATTCCGCGTCGCCCCATCAAGCTCTCGCTGGATAGCCATTTTTGGTTGGGGAAAAAAAGGTGCGTTTCTTCAAACAGAACAGTTGCGTCCGATCCTTCTCTGGCTGTGCTGATTTAAATCTAGCCGGTCTGTCTCGTGTGGCAAGTTCAGTGATGCTGGAATGGCGATTTTCTCCGGCCAATCAGTGACCAGCAGAGTTTACACGTCACGTTTTGGTAACGGTACGGCTCGCTTGGAACCTCGGCTGAGGTGGTACTAAATAAAGGACCAGGTACTGTTCCCAGTGGAAAACCCCCCAAAAGTGCGCTGTACTGAACCGTACCGTACTATGCAGTGGAAAAGCGTCATTCGTTTTATAGCCTACTGTCTGATAAATGGAGTTTTGGTCGTTTTTAACACAGATTTGTGGCCTTGATTCTTGAGTATTTGCTCATTTTATGCAATTGATGTCATGATATCTGTAACCTTAAGGCTGAACATAAACTGAATCTCTCGTAGAAATTAATGTTGCTAATGAACACACAAAAAGAAGAGGACGAAGAAGAGGATGACGACATGAGCAGAATGGAAACCGATATTACCGATGAAGAGATGGCTAGAAGGTGAGAGAGAGAGAAAGGAAGTGATGTCATTGTTAAGAAACCAAACACATTGATCCTTATTTGCTTTTTCTCTCAGATATGAAAGCTTGGTTGAGAGCATGAGGAAAAAGTTTGCCAAGAAACGAAATCGCTCGACGGTTACTAAGAGTGAAGAGGACGTCAACTGCAACGAAGTCAAAAATCAACCCAAAAAGGCTTTCCTTAAACCTCAGGACTGAGAAATTTTATTCACACATCTGTAATATATATATAGATGTTTATTTTTATGCAGTGGACTTTTTTTTTTTTAATAATTATTTTTATATGTAACGACGGTTACATGCGTTGTTAAAAGACCAACTTGCTGTTGCGTTCACTCACCTGAATTGGTCACAGAAAGTTAAGAGAGGTATGTAAAGTGTGCGATCCCTGGGCCATTAGCATCACCGAACAGAAGCACCAATCAGGAATTCAAGACTCCTGCTGGTTTTTTGTCGCTGCTCATAAATATTTGTGAGAAGATTCTGTCGGACAGTGATGTGGGACAGTGTCGGTAGAGTAATGGAAAAGCCCACGCTGAGGCCCCTGGGTAATAGAAGGGTTTTGGTGTCTGGGACAGTATGGCGTGTTTTAAAGCTTCTAGAACGGGCCCCGTGTCTGGACTTGACACTGAGGACATCTGGGTCAGCCGCTGCTGCATTGAGTGGATGTACTCCTCTCCGTAAGAAGCTATCACTTCTGGAGACAAGCCTCTGAGGACGTCCTCCTGCACACTATCCCATTGCTGTTTGCTGCCAAGAATATCTGGAACATGAATTTTTGGGGACAAAATGGCCATTAATAAAACTGCATACAAAACATGTAAAACATATTTGAGTTTCATTTCAAGATATATAAACGTATATAATGGCAATGAATGCAAAAAAAATTCAACTTTTCAATCTGTCCTTTCAGCAAATGTAGGCCAAAAGTAAATGTGCTCATTTACTTTTTTTTGTTTTGTTTGTTTCATTTTAATAGTTTTCATTTACGGACCTCTTAACTGTCACCTCGTCCTCTCACCGGACACCTACGTTTACTTCACTATACTGAATCTAATCATGACAAACTATATTCCTGGAAAAGTCTAAGACTCCTAAATAGATATTTGACCACATTCCTTTAGTCAGAAAAGTAATAGATGAATTTATGACAAGTGCACCTAAAAAGAAATTACATCCTAACAGTTCAGACCTCAACAGAGGCGCCTAACCCTGCTCCTGCCCTTCAAAGTGAAGCTCCAATAGTCTGGGAACAGTTACTTGGAAGCTACAGGCAGGTGAGTTTTAATTAGGGTTGGAGGTCTATAGGATACTGGATTTGTGCAGGCACATAGTGTTTCTTTACAAAGTGATATCACTAACTTCTGCCATGTATAATGCACATTTTTACGGATTCGTGTAGATTTCACAATATTGTCGCATGTAAAAAAGCGAAGGAGAAAATATTTTGCACTTCATAATGCACCACACATTCTCAATCAAGACTGTGAGCAGGCCATGCACTCCGTTTACGCAACCATGCTCTGTTCTGGGCAAATTCAAGCAGAATGTGGTTTGGCGTTGATTTTGTGGTGGTTGGGCTTTAAAATTAATTTATTATAGTCATAATTCAAGTGGTGAAGGATTTTGAAAGTTTGATGGGTATTGGTGTTGAGTATAACTGTAACTTATTACATTTTCACAATAACCTTTCTTTCTACCAGAGTAACTACTATTACATACCTCACATGTTCCACATCACCTTAATTCAACTCGTCACATCCCTATTAGTCATAAATTGCCCAAACGTCTTTTTTGGAATGTGTTGCAATCATCAGATTTTCAATGAGGGTGTATTTTCAAAAATGCATTACATTTATAGAACCTCTTGTGTATATTATTAGGATATGTCCCCAAAAACTCCAAATTGGCTGTTATTAAGGCTCGCAATAAAAATCTTAATCCTAGAGAATTTGTTACAGACTTAATGCACAGATACATACAGGTGCTGGTCATATAAGGGATAATGTAGAGGCAGCCGGTAGTTATCGCAGAAATAAGCCCCGACAGTGATCAGGACCCGATGTGAAGCGGCTACTTGCCACATAAGGAAAAAAACTGGACATGAATATGAATTTGAAACATTTTATTGGCATATTTGTTTTAAATTAACATTTTCATCCTTCCTGAAACAATATAGTACAACGTGACTAACACTCAAACGTTAGTAAGACAATTTATAAAATCTACATATGAATATATAATAACGGATGTATTTTAGTTATATTTACAAGTATTAAATTGCACCTTATGTTGTCCAGTGTTTGTCACAAGATGGCGCCAAACGGTAATCTTTGATGGCGCGGAGGGATTTTAAACATATAAGTAGTCCCGGCTATGCGTTATTACTTTGGAGCCGTTATTATTTGAAAAGAACAAACCTGCAAATGTCTCAACTGACCAATCAGAATCAAGCATTCCAGAGAGCCTCGGAATAATAATAGACAAAAGAGGATCTATGACTTCTGGAAGCTTCTCTTTTAATAGTTTAGATATAGGGTCTAACATACATGTTGTTGGCTTAGATGACTTAACAAGTTTAATTCTTTCTCTCCTATAGTAGAGAAATGAAAAGAATGGATACAATATAGATTCACTTCTTAAATGGAATTAGTGAAATAAATCAACTTTTTGAAGATTAATTATTTATTACACGGCTTTCCGGAATGCTTGATTCTGATTGGTCAGTTGAGACATTTGCAGGTTCGTTCTTTTCAAATAATAACCGCTCCAAAGTAATAACGCATAGCTTTAAAATCCCTCCGCGCCATCAAAGATTACCGTTTGGCGCCATCGTGTGACAAACACTGGACAACCACAACTAACAATGGAAAATTAAAAAAGCATCCGTTGTTATATATTCATATGTAGATGTTATAAATTGTCTTACTAACCTTTGAGTGTTAGTCACGTGGTACTATATCGTTTCGCGGAAGGATGAAAATGTTAATTTAAAACAAATATGCCAATGTTTCGAATTCATATTCATGTCCAGTTTTTTTCCTTATGTGGCAAGTAGCCGTGTAATTAGCGGGAAAATGTTCAGGCAGTCTGTAGTTACCTACTTAACTCCTCATTGTCAGTAGGATATGTCCCCAAAGCCTTTAAACTGGCTGTTATTAAGCCTCTAGTTGAAAAAACGCAACTTGACCCCAAAGATTTAGCTCATTATCATAGTACTGAGATTTCTCTAATTAGAGTTACTAATGACCTGCTTCTATCATCTGATCGTGGTTGTGTTTACACTGTCTAACACTTGATGGCTGCTCTGTCAGTTCTTCTTCATCAGTTAGGAACCTAGGTGTGCTGTTTGATAGCA
>JAUYWG010000066.1:15169080-15182367 GCA_034779775.1 Enteromius afrohamiltoni | reverse complement strand
TATAATCTAAATTTAATAACAACTTAAAATTGGAGTCAGATTAAAACGAGGTAAAAACCCTAAATGTAAAAGTAAGAAAAAAAAAAAAAAATTAGAAATCCCAGAAGCGAGACATGACATCCGAGCCAAAAAAGCTCAAACTTAGTTTAAAGTTTAAAGATAAATAGTTCATTTAGTCACTCATCAGTGAACAAAAGTATACAAGTTTATATTATGATCTAATATTAAATCAGACTAACATGTTATGAGGCAATAATCAAAGTTTGTCTTCGCATACAGTCCTTTTACAGTCCACTGACTGTGTTTATCAGAATAATAATCATAACTGTAGACCGATGCACTCGTTTTCACTCACAGTAATGATGTATGAATGATCTCAGTATGAACAGTAGAGGGCAGTACAAGATCTTTATGTAATTGTACTTTCACAATCTTTGAAAAGATACTGTAGGTCATACCTTTTTCTCTTAACATTGACATTTGTCTAATGAAGAACTTCAATACACAGAAAGAAATGACCGAGCACCATCAAGTGTTTCATTTTCAATGTTTATTTATAAAACAAGATTGGGGCATCATTAATAGATATTATAATTATTACAACATATCCACAACGTATTGATATTCAGAGTTTGGTCATAACAAACTGTTCTCCACACAGTTTCTAATATGTAAACTATAAATATAGAACTGGACTTTGGTCAAAAATTTCGGCCTTTTTTTTTTTTTTTTTTTTTTGGGGATATTGCATTGGCGCCTTAGTTATCTTAATAATAATCAACATTTTTAAACAAATCCGTTCTTGCATTGATAAGTGCTACACTTGATTTATCCGTGAGTGCATTTAATGCCAAACTACAGCAGCTGCATGCATCTCATTCACAAAACCTTTTTAATACTAGAGTAGCTACACAAGGAAAGAACGAAATTAAAAATGCAACCATAGCATAACACAAATAAACGCTCTATTAAGGCAAACTTCATTTCTAAAACAAACAATCTACAAAACCTTTAAAATACTGCTCATGCAAACATGATGCAGGCGATATTAAGCAGTGAATTCATAAATAAGGTAATGAGCTCTGTGAGAAGTTGATTTTTAAACAAACACAATTTATGCCGTTCAGCCAGTGCTGTACTAAAGAGAAAATAAAAAATTACATTAAACAACCTACAACCAACTAACAAGACCTCTAACCCTTTGAGGTGTAATGAGCAGGTAAACTGATCCTAACCGGCACCTGTCACCACTTTCACAAATAAGGGTCATCACACCTGAGATTAAATGCGCAATATCTGATATTTGTAAACAATTCATTAGCCATGCACTCGAAGTACTTTGTTTCAAAACCAACAAGAAGTTCTAAGTTTACTTAGCTGCGAATTTCTCATCCATTAATTATTATAGTCAATGTACAAGTAACCTGCAGAAGAGGTTCTGTTTAATGTGAACATAAATGAGGAAGACCGCGGTAACAAAAAACGGTTCCCATACACGGTTCAATTTTGATGCATGATTTATAGAGATTATACAGCACCGAAGCAGCGTGAGTGGGTGTGAGCTTGACGTTGACACACTGTCATGTTAAATAAATGAAGTCTTAGCTCTGTGCCTGTGTTGGAGTTATTTTTTCCCAGGGGTTGCTGGGGTAAAGGCTCGCTCGTGTATTTTCTAGCTGAAATATGAAGGGTTTGGAGCTGAAGGGGCACATCTGAGCACTTGACACCGACCGGAGCGATCTCAAGAGACACGTTAAGTGCTGTCGGTAGCTTTTTATTTTTCTTCAAGGCAGTTTAACCAGGTGTCACCGAGCATTGTTTAGCTGATGAATTATATTGAAAAATTTAACATTTTTATCTCATTTTGCTCTTGATGATCCTTTAAATATTCTGATGCTGTTTAATTGGGTCAATCTACAATTGTGATGTCATTTCCAGCTCATTCATTCTAAATTAAACATAGCACACAATCTTCTTTCGTCTCCTTCGTCATGTCAGAGTGATTTTAAATATTTACCACAATTTTGCTCTTCTGTCAGTGGTTTTACAAAGTAATAGTGCACCCAATATTCTATATTTCCTGAAAATTATTTTTCGCTCTATAGGCCAGATGAGCTTGAGGAACAGAACATACTCTACAGTGAATGGGTGCCATCAGAAAAAAACAAAACATCACAATAATCCACCAGTAAAATCCACACCACTCCAGTCCTTCAGTCAACATCTTAAGAAAATAAACAGCAAGTTTCTAAGAAAACAAATCCATCATCAAGATTTTTTATTATTTTTTAACTTTTAACTGTTCTTTCTACCATGAAAAAAAACAGGACCTCGTCTCCCCTGAATTAGGAGAGAAATACGCACAGATCAAGAACCAATTACAGACCAAAACATTTCTAATAAGTGTGTAAGAGAAAACAGGATGTTTACAGTGTAGGAAGCGCTATTATGCATTTATGGATATTTTTGCCAGAAGCAACAGTTTAAAATTACAATGCCTACATCATGATTTATTTGTTAATTACGAAGCCACAAGATGTTAATTGACGTACTGGTGTGGATGACTGATCTATTTGGACTCTCATTTTGACGGCACCCATTCACAGCAGACCATCCATTGCTAAGACATTGATGCAATGCTACATTTCTCCAAACCTGATGAAGAAACAAACTCATCTATGTCTTGGATGAACTGAGGGTGTGTACATTTTTAGCAAATGTACGTTTTCAAGTGAATTATTAGGAACTATTAAAACTTACTTACAAGTTAAAAGATTGTTCTAATTGCTGATTATCAATATATCAAATTTAGTTTTAAAACATATCTAAAATGCATAACTGTAAAATCAAGCGACATTGTTAAAAAAATAAATAAAATGATGTTAAAGAAAGATTTTTCCTGATTTTCTACGCAAGTTACAGGTCAATTACTTTAATGTAAAACATTTTCTAGAATTTTCAAAATGTGGCTTTCTAAAGAATGGTGCTTTATTGCAGTTTGACGCAAAAGCCTCTGTCACCACAATTGTAGAATGACCCAAAGAACAAATCTCCTCAAAGACCATACCTCAAAACTGCATGCAGTGCATGCAAAGACCAACGATTACAAACAAAACGCATGCCTGAACGCATATGCTACTTCTGTATGAAGCTGTGCCTGGATATATATATTGAGAGCAGCTACAGTTCTGCCATTATAGGAACAGTTCACCTAAAAAAATGTCAATTCTCAAATCGTGTCAGTGGAAAAAAGGGGTATTTAGCAAAAAATACATGCTGCTCTTTACTAGAGCACTGTAGTCGTCAAGTTACAAAAATGACAAAGAAAAACCATAAAAGTATTCAAGTTTAAAAAAAAAGACTGTGAGAGGAAAAGACCCAATGTATGTCTATAGCACACTCTGAAAGTTTCCCCTAACGTCAGTGCACAAATTCTATTGTGGATATTTATTTGGCAAACTATTCTTATTCCAATGTATTTTTAATAACAATAAACATCAAACAGCACAGACGTTTTGTGCCAATCGAATAAAACTAAGACAAAATCTTCTCAAACTGTCTTAATCTCCTTCCCCACTTTCTTTTTTTTTATTATTTATAACATAACATCCCACAGAAATGCAGTTTGTTTTTTTTTTTAATACAACCCAATTTATTCAGAACCATAAAATCTGTTAAATGTTTTTCTTTTTATAATCATAAACTACATTTAGGGGAATTTCATGACAATTGACGGTTGTATATAATCCTTCATCAAGTTTAGAATACTGTCAAAACATGTAATAATGAAAGCTTACAAATCCATTGAATCATATGTGTTTGGAATGTCTTGAGGTTCAGTAAATAATGCAAAATCTTCATTTTGGGTGAACTGTTCCTGTAACGGAGAGTAAGGCTTTTCCTGTTAAATTTCTGTTCTGTGCTAGTGCCGCGAACGCTAAGCACGAATTCTTTACACATACAAATGACCGAGAACACAGAATACTGATATAGTAAAAGAATTCGAAGCAAACGCTGTACAACAAAATGAAAACCAAGGCCTCACACATCTGCGTGAAAGTTTCTCTCACGTTTGTTCCGAGTGTGGATTCATGCTTTTTCTGAAATCACACTTGCACTATTTACAACTTCATGTAATAAAATGAGTATACTTCATTGTTAAGCAGCTCAGAGTTTTCATGAGGTACAAAAAAACATCCATTTGTAAAAAAAACGGTACAATTGTAAACGTCTGCAGTAGTTCGTCAGACACGAGAACAGGAGATAGTAGGCTATGTGAGACAGAGACTGTGAAGTCATATCTGATGTTTGACTGAAGAGGCCACGCGATACTTTAAAACAGTCTGAATCACCACCTAAAACCTTAGCGCGCCCGAGGAAGGACAGCGCTGCGCGTAAAGCTCCCAAACGTCACCCTAGGTACTGAAAGACAGTGTGCAGAAGGGCAGCGTTTCACTCAGACAGGCCGTGTGTGATCCTGAGAGTGACAGTGAACCGAAGAGAGGACGTACGGTTTGTGCGATGGCTCAGATCTGCGTCTGCAGCGGCTGGACCAGCGTGGATGGAGGTTTGGAGGAGGTGGAGTGGGTCGAGTGCTGGGGTTTGATGCCTCGGCTCCTCATGTACTGGAGGAACTGATCCGGGATTTCTGCAAGAACGTCTTTGGCCAGACGGGCCATGCTGAGGATGTGATTCCCTCTGCGATCGATGTAGTCTCGGAAAGGAACGAACTGAGGAGGAATCGGAGAGATTTGTAAGTCTGACTCGTCTTTATCTAGGTCATTTAAGAACCAATTTCTTATCATCCTTATATTTCAACAATTTTTAAAAAAGGTTGTACTTATTGAACGACATTCTTTTCTGGATTCTAATTCATTACATAATACTCTTCAGTCAGGACTCAAGACATGCCACTAACGACATTGCGATACATACAATTCTTAGATCTCGACTGGAAAAACTTGGAAATTGGTTTCCGTCCTTTTTAGCTAACTGGAGGTTCTCTGTATGCTTTGGAAAAAATACTTCTTTTCTGCGGTGTTCCTCAGGGATCTATTCTTGCTCCAATATTGTTCTCTTTATAGCTGCTGCCATTGTTTGGTTTTTAAATATGAAGTATCATTTCACTTATACCCTGATGACACCCAATTGTACCTCCCCTTTAAACATAATGTGTGTGCTTACACACACAATTTTCTGGCCTTAAAATGAAAACAAAACTGAAGTAGTCCTGTTTGGTCCAAGTTATTTTTATGACTTTTAAATTGATAAACAAATAAATTCTGTTATTAAATAAGCAGCTCACTCTACTATTATAGCCTACTGGTATTGATCGAATGGTGATCACTTTCCTCTTTCAAATCACAACTTAAAACATATCTTAGCAAAGGTTTCTAATGGACTATTTTAGATATTTTAGACTATTTAGTAATGAGATACAATTAAAATACATGTAAAATGTAGTATAAATCACATTTAAGAAGTGTGCGTAATTGTGTTGTGCATTTCTAGTCTAGTTAAAATATCAAAAGCATTTTTTGCTGATTTTTGCTATATGTAGAAATGGTCATGCTTTAAGATGTACACTTGTTTTAATTGACGACTAACATACTAAAGTACACATAAGTAACACAATTGTAGGTGTTATTTATGTTACATCTAAAATAAAGTTGTAATTAGACATTTATACATGTCAAATTACAAACATCTAAATACATTGCCGACAAGTTTCATACACAGAAAACTTTAAATGTACATATTACATTGCAAATAGCATGCAATAAAGTGTCGTAAATCATCAAAGTATTATGAACTCTTAACCTATTATGTCGAAAGGAATAGTTTCTACATTGGATTTGGGAAAAAAATAGAATTCCATCACTGTCCTCTGCAGTGAATGGGTGCCATCAGAATGAGAGTTCAAACAGTTGATAAAGCATCACAATAATCACAATAAACACACAACATTTTGCTTCACAAGATGTCAACTGATGGATTGGAGTGGTGTGGATTATTGTCATATTGACTGATTCTGATGGCACCCATTCACTGCAGAGCATCCATAGGTGAGAAAGTGATACTTTGCTGTGCTTTCAGCAAATGTTTGTTTTTGTGTGAACTACGATGGCTATACCTCCTTAAATATCACGACCAAAGCAAAAAAAAATTATTCTCTGTTCTGTACACTTGCCTGCTCGGCCTCCATGCTTTTACTGTAAACAGTTTTCCCATTTGCTTTTACCACACACACTGAGAGATGAGTCAATATTGTCTGTGATCATCAATGCTGCAGATGCTGTGGACGTTACGTTAAAAATGGCCTGGAATATTGCCTTTACTATTTCTGTCAACACATATACAGGGCTATAAAGCTCACCTGCACAATGTCCCTCTCTGCAAAGCGACCCCTGGATGATATCCTGACCTCATCTCCATCTAGTTCAATCATCTCTGTCAAATGGAAGAAAATGGCACAGGAAAAACCATCATGCGGCGCTCACATTCGGCTCAGACTGTTATAGTTAAGTGTGCTATCATTGGATTTCATATGTGTTCAGATACACCCTTTAAAGTAGCAGCTATGAAATGAGTTCAAAAAGCAAATCACGGCGGCTGTGAGATAACGAGAACACAGAGACCTGCATGTAAATGAGGTTTTATTTACATTAAAGGGATAGTATCAACCATATTTTTTTTTTACAAATTTCAAGCCCAGAAGATGACAAGGTTTGCCTTTTAATGTGTAACATAAAAACACATTTATTTAAATAAAACTGAATAAATCATGTTGACATAACCTAAGAGCAGTTAAAGTTGTGAAAGTAAAAGTTAAGGTGTCTACGCAATAAAAAAGTTCATGATTCTCACACAAACCCCCAGCGTTCGGGACAGTTTTACAGCTAATAGAGCAGAAACAAAAGCTGCTGCTGTCTGTATTGTTTTCTGCTATCTCCTTGCACATTGCTTTGTAAATTGCATTAACTCATGTCACAATATTTGAATGAAAGAGTGGAAAAAGCCCATAGACGCACCAATTCATACACCCTTGGCTTAAAGAAAAGCGGAAAGTGTACATAAAGAATGGATTAAAACACCAGGGTCCAGTTTAATTAACATCATCTTTTAGATAAGAATTTAGCCCTAATAATTTTTGCGCCTGACCTTATTGAGTATGCATTTGTAGGAGTTTTCCTTTCAGATGCAAAAATTATGAGGAGGAGAGTATTAAATCAATCATGCAATGTGATTTACTAATGTTTGCAGACGGGAAATTGGCATTTGCACCGTTATTTAACGGCCTTAAAAAAAGCATGTCTTGAACTATTTTGCGCTTGAGATGCCTCCAATTATTGTTGCTTGAGGCGCTGCGGAGAACAGAGCGCATGTGGTAGAAGGGAGAGAATTTTGAGAAAAAATTTGCTACTGGAAATAAAATACGAACCCTCAACTAGGAGTCAGGTAATACCAGGTCTATCAAAACTTCTAGCAAACCGCCATTTTCGGGCCTCCGGTTATTTTCAAGGTACTGTGGCTTCTTTGTTTTGTTATTTGCAAGTACGCTGGTTTACATCGTGCTTAGTAGACTGCGTTGATCAGTATGTAAATTAGATGTTGCTTTTGTGTTCTTTAATTGTGTGTGATAAGTAAATCACCCACAGAAACTTCACATGACGACAGTTGAAACTAAGTAACTGGAAAGGAGGGGTCCGGGGTTATTTAAGAAATGAACTGATAAGCCAGTCTTATGGCACATATGCTGCTAATGACTTTCTGGGAGGCTGATTGGTCTCACTGGAACATGTGTGAAACAGGTTTCTCTTTTGATCTAATCTGGTTTGATGGTTCTCTGTTGGACTAGACTGATATTGTATCACATCTTCAAACATCCCCAAAGACATACAAATCACTCTCATCTTACCGTCAAACTCAGCCGGCCCGACTCCAACTATGATAATTGACATGGGAAGACTGGAGGCCTTTAACAGAAGAGAAGAGTTCATTAAAACAAGACCCCCAGGAATACCCTCCTCTTATAATTCAACATTTGTGACCCTCTCTATGAAATCCAGGCTAAAGTCTTAAAACCTAATTATGAGATAACAAGCATCAAAGTTTGATTTCAGCCATTAATTTCACTACGATTTTAGTCTTTGCATGGCCTTCTTTAGTCGATATTAAAGATATCAAGGTTACATTTTCAGTAAATGTTCTTTACCTTATGAAGGACTATTTTATGTAGGAAAGAGTAAACCACAAAATATTACTTTAGCTGTGTTTTCACATCCAGGGTCACCTTTTTTTAATAAGACATGCAATATTTAGTTGTGTCCCGCATTTTATGTTCAACTCTGTTACTGCATATTTTCTCATCATTCCATTCCAGAAAGTGTCACGATTCGTTTTTTTCAATTGTTGGAGAAATGATGGTGTTGTATTGATTTTTCAAGCTAAATCATTCAGCTCTGTTACTGAGTTAATTAAAATAGATGATTATAAATATAATATTAAAAACATATAAAGTTTGAACTTTGTAATTCTGAAATCTGAATCATGAGGCCCATTCATTAAGCCCAGGAAATGTGCCCTGCTCTGGTAGACGGCTCAGCTATCTGCATGCTGACACATTATGAACGACTCCTGTCATGGTTCGAAGAGACTCTGCCCATCACAGTCCGAACAATCTATCACATTTCAGCGTCTCCATGGATATGTTTAAAGAAAAGACAAATGGATTCCGTTTAAGACTTTTTTTCTATTTCTAGCTGCATCATATTGTAACAGTATCCACAATGAGGAATCAACAAACTTTGTGAGTGGGCGTAAATTCTTCTCTTTTATTGCACCGCAATGATGGTCTCATTTTTCATCCAATAAACAGGCTTTGTAGGGATTAGAATGATAGATGCCTATCGTTTACAAAGCAAGTAAAACTTATTCTCTTAAAAAAATAAGGTTCCAGTGTCATGAAGGGATTTTTTAAATACATTTTCAAGTAGATCAGGAATGATGTGTCATGTGTCAGCCCTGTTACCATAGTTTTATAATCGAGAGCAGTTAACTGTTTAGGAAAGAATGTAGTTTTACTGCCTTGAGGAGAAGACTTGTGATATCGAATTAAAATGTGAACCATTGGTTTACTTCAAAATCGTGGTAACAGGGCTGACAATTTAAAATAATACCTTATAAAAAAGACAAAGAGCTGTGGAACTATGTATTTATATATATATATATATATATATATATTTATGGAATAGTTGATGGTAACAAGAGTTGATAACTTTGGGACACAATGTGGACATTATGTCAAAATCTTGCTGTGTTATAAATGAGGCCTACCACATATTAAAACTGGTGTCAGCTGCTCACTACCATATTTTATAAATACACTTGTTTTTTCTATTCTTCCAAATGGTGTAAAGATTGAAGGAACTCGATTTTTTTAAACTTACATTTACAATGGATTCTTTTGTCTGAGCCATGTCTGAAATGACCCCATCAGAGATGATGAGGAGTATAAAGTATTCAGAGCCATCCTTTACTAATGATGCATATCTGCAAAGAAAAAAGCTGATCACTTCACATGCCTAAAACGGACACAGTGGCTGAATCACAATTCAAATCCAATCCATCCTAGTGTCACAAAGAAAAGTACTAGCTTATATAAAATAGTCAAAAGTAGTTTAGTATTTGTGGTAGATTTTCTTTTTGGGCTATAGCCTGCAATCATGTACCAGGATGCAAACACAACATTGTAGTAACATAACATAAGAAAAAAATGAATGGTTTAACACAAAAAAAACCTGAAACATTATTTTTAACTGTAAATTTTAACAGGATATTTTTAGCAAGTGACCTAAATAACTAGTGTGAAAAATAGTCTTTAATGTTGAAAAATGATCGGCTGACTTACCTTGCTACATGATTAATAACAGGTGAGAAGTAAGTTGGTCCATACAGACGAACAGACTTCAGACTTTGATAATACGCCTCTAGAACACCCTCTATACCACTGCAATATGGGTTTTCTGGGTTCCCGTTCTGTATGAACACATAAAAATGAACATATGCGCATGTAATACAAGCATTCACATATACAGGCACCAGAGAGCAAGAGGTGAAGCCCCCACCTATAACATATAAATCCAAATAGAATTTCATTTAAAATCAACTATCAATGCTGTTCACATTTTCAAAGTGTGCATTATCACAAATCTAGGGCATTTTGACCTGGTTTCACAGACAGCGCTTAAATAAACCAGGATTAGTTTTATAAACATGCTTTAGAAAAAGCAAGACAAAACAAAGGCACTGACATGTTTTAAGATCAGTTAGTGCAGGTTTCTTTTAGGACTTCATTTGATATAACACAACTTAGCACATAATAGTAAACAGTAATCTATACTGCTACTAAATAGTAGTAGATAGTATAATCGTAAATGTTTACAGTGGTCAATCACAGCCATCAAAAGTTCGATCTGGCCGTCTAAGCTCACATCCCAGAAGCGTCCTGCAGTAAGAGACACGTTTAAAGAGCGCTATTCTCTCAAGTAAAGCTTTAATGCTCTGCTGAGTGCATATGGAGTCTCCCGCGTTCAGCCCTGAGGAGAAGTGTGTGTGTGTTATAGCTGTGTGTGGGCAGCTGCAGCCGCAGGCAGTGCATCTGTTTGGTCCAATAAGAAGGATCTGTGTCTCACTGTATATGGGATTATGTGATAGATTCTCTGTGACGGTTTCGTGGGTGTGGAAGAGGAAAAAAAAATAAAGAAAATAATTTCTGTCCTCTTTAGAAATGTGAGACAGCTGTGGGTAATCTTCATTTGCTAATGTCTATCAATCTTTTTCAATCTCCTTTATGAGCGGTCTCATCCATATTTATCAGTTAGTCACCCTGTGGAGCTCTTATTTGGTTACCAGTGGTGTAGTTGTAGTTGTGTGAAATCAAAGCGGGCGCTTTTTGGCCATGTTTGTTGGCTTTTGGGTCATTTATATGCTAATGCACTTCTTCAAGTTAATAAAATGAACTTTTAATAGATCTACACATTCAAAATGTATAATCTCCTTCCTTAATTACAGAAGTAGAGGTTGGAATTTAAAGTAGTTTCATAGTGCTTGTCCTAAGCAGCCAGGGCTAACTGCCTTTTGAATAAAAGAAAAGCACAGTCGAGCCAATATGAAATGAGTCAACACAAGTGGAAAAGTTTAGGATCTAAGGTTCCTGCTGGAGGACAGGTTCAGAAGCGCATCTGAAAGAGCTAGAGGTGGAGGAGCACATCCATACCAGGTACTCCAGGCAGATGCTTGCCCGACATAGCAACAGTAACTAAGAGGGACGGGTTTTTGTAAATGGTCAATTGGGTTTCTTAAGTAAATGAGACATGAAATGTTGAGCACCTCAGGTGTACCTTAAGGAACAGACAAAGTGTATTTATTTGTTCAGAAAAACACTGATAATGATCAAAACTAGCTCATTATAACGTCATTGTCTTGCAGAGAATGATGAATGTTGACCAAAGCCGCTTTCACACAGAGATGCCAGTGATTTCCTGTAATCTGTGCGTGAGTTCACACACAACCCGTTAAAGGTTCCGGAATGACTCGTGACATAATCACCATAGACTGTAAAAAAAAATGGACGTAGTGTCCGTGATGTCACTCATAGGTTTCTGAAGAGCATTTTGGAAGCCTAAAGTGGGCAGAGCCGACCGCCGCCATCTAGGCAGTGCGTCACTCCTGGATGATCCAAAATGGGCAATGAGGCAGGACGTGGGCGGAACTGAGGTGCCTGGTTGCTGAAACCACGCCCACCTGCCTCATCAACGTATTGGGGGTTGATTTTTGAACTTTTTTTTTAAGCTTTCCAGCTTAATCAAGGTAAATTAACCTGAAACTACACAACAAAACTGTATTGAAGTTCAGCGGCTGAGGTAACGTGACAGCTAACAGACAGCAACATCAATCAACCTGTCACTCAAGTGGCCACGCCCTTAATTATGCAGAATTTTAAGGCTTAATATTTTTAATTTAAATGGATGTGTTATAAAAAAATTCACCCTCCTCACAGTTGTCACGAAAGGCAAAATTAGCTATATAGACAAAAAAAAAAATTTGTACCAGGCTGTAAACATGTTTTTTTCTACTTCTTTCTCACTTGACGTATAATGTACGAGTCGAACTCAAGCACATCACGCACAGCTCAATTCAGCTGAGGAACGATCTCAGCTTCAGCACGGATACTGAGGAGTCCCATGGTCTCTGCTGCAGTCCAGTTTGCAGACATTTCTGTTTATTTAGTTTTTTTAGTAGACTAGAGTTTAAAACACATACTAGCCCCTCTGGCACTGCAGGGTTGTGTTATTGAAAAGACCCGCTTAAAGAGTCACGCAATAGCTACGCCATCACTACGACACATCCGTTACGGCATTGGCTCTGGCTTTTGTTCACACAGAGCTCGTTCTGGGACTGAACCCGGCGATGTTACTAGGTCCCCAACCCAGGATCGATCCCGGGATGGGTTTGCTTTTCCGGCGCCACTGTGCAGTGTGAAAGGGGCACAAGAAAGCTTTTTGGGTGTACATAAATCTGCAGATTGGGCCTGATATGCTGACAGAGCAAAAGTCATGTAGCGTATTTCATCCTGACATGACTTAAGCATAATCAGTATAAGATTGTCAACATAACTGATAAATAAAACGTACAAGATCCTTAAACAAAAACATGCTTCTTTTAGTTACTTAACAGTAAAATTTAGAAAGAAGTGTCCTCACCAGGGGGAATTCGTGAGACACGTGGCCATCGGGTGGCAGTTTTGCACCAAATCCCAGTGCAGGGAACAGCTTATCACTGTCATAGTCCTGAATTATCTCCCCCACGGCTCTGAGGGCCAGTGCATACGCATTCAGATGATACGGGCTCATGTAGTGTAGAGAGGTAGGCTGGGAAGGGTTGCCTGCCAAATATAAAGCAAAAATGCATGAATAAAAAAAAAAACCAAATAATTAAATATGAATAATTTTCTTTCAAGAAATATGATTGCATGCTGTATAGGTAACAATTCTAATAAAACAGTTCTATTTGTGTAGCATGATCAACTACTGACATTATATGATTATTTGATGTCTTTGCTGTGCAATGCTCTTTAAAAACAATTATCGATTTATGCATAATCTTTAAAAGAGTATTTTGAATAGTTCAATTTTGATATGGATGAACAATAAATTATATATATATATATATATATATATATATATATAGCCTGTGCACTGGCTGTAGAAGTTCTCAGTTTTTTTT
>JAUYWG010000066.1:15115973-15126887 GCA_034779775.1 Enteromius afrohamiltoni | reverse complement strand
ATTTTTATATGTCAGCTACTTCTGACACACACCTATGTATATATATATATATATATATATATATATGAATTTGTTATTTGTTTTTGAAATCCTGCCAATTCTGACAAACTAATATTTTTAATATATGAACTACTTCTGACACATATATTTAGAAAAAGTCAGCTACTTCTGGCAAACGATATTTTGAATGCTGTATATCTGCAACTTCTGGTTTATGATTATTCATGTTTTTTTGTCAAATTGTAAATGGGGAAAAAAGCTTCCAAGATAAATCAAGTGACTTAAAATGTTTGAAATGCTTGTCAGACATTTCTATTTAGATTACCTAACACTTGTCTCAGCCGTTTGCTGCAGATCATCATAGTTGTATTGTTTTAGACCACATTCCCTTGTAAGAACGTTTGTAAAAAATGTATAGTAAACAGACAAACCAGTCAAAAATGGTTGCCAGTAGTATAAAAGTTCTTTCCGCTAGGTAAGTAGTCCCCATGGGATACAATGCCATTGGCATCTAGCATCTAGTAGTCCGAAGACAACTAAAAGTTCAAATAAAATGGTTTGGTCCAAAAATGTCTACAATCAGTACCAAACTGAGCTTTGTTGTTTAGTGTTTTAGCCACTCAGAAGACAAGGAACAGTAATTAAACTCAATGAATGACAACCTATTTTGTTGTTATCTGTATTAACGAGTACTGTAAACTGAAAGTGACCAGATGGGATCAGCATTTAGTGAAAGAAAAAACACTGTAAAGTAAACATAAAATAGAAGTAGTTAGTTCATGCATGACGTGAGGTTGAACAGTTAGTGAGCGCTTAGCCTTTAGTCAGCAAGGGTTCAAATTGCAATATACTTACATACTACCCATTCTAGAGGACAAGCCAGCAGTAGGGAGCATATAGTCCCGATCTCTGACTGTATTTCCAGCTGACTCCAGGTCTCCTGCTCCCTCTGAGGTCTCAGCCATTGGATGTAGAGGGACAGAGAAGTCTCTTGTTGGTGTGTCAGGACCAGAGTCGCAGTTGTTTACATAGAGTAACTCCATCTGAGTGGTGGTCCTTCTTCGGGCCTTCGCAATTATTGCAAAACAAATGGTCATGGTTAGTTCATTAAAGAACAGGGATTGGTTGTCATTTAGCAAACCTTACTTATTATTAGGTTCAGTCAAACTGAGATCAGTGGTCTCAATAAAGCTCACATTGATCCTAGCTCATGGATCACCATTACAACTTTTGCACCTAAAAATCACTTGCTTACCTAGCTTTGGGTAAAGTAAAATTAAGGCAATTTCTCCGATACCTTAGTCCTAGATTTGGTCTCGCCACATAACTTCATGAGGTCTGAGGCCAGGGTGCTGAATTATGGGGAAAGATAATGACTTAGCAAAGCACAGTAGCACAGTAATCAAACCAAATATTTGTCTTTAGCAGATTAACTTACTTTCCTTCTACCGCAGGACTTGGAGTCGACTCGTCGCTACTACTGTCATCGCCGTTTTCTAACAAAGAAAAATAAATAAGAGTGTGTATATTAAAAGAAGCACAAACGGGCATCTAATTCACATCGGAAGAGTTCCTTGGAAGGACTTCCTAAATTAAAAATTCCTAAATTAAGGTAAAAACACACCAACGCTGTTATCTGTGATGTTGAAAAGAGGCATTTGAGAGTGTGGTAGTAAAAAAAAAAAGCAACTGAGGATAAATTAAGCATAGCGCTACCATGCTAGTTTCTTTAGTTGCCGTGAAACACTGATCCAAACCGGTTTCTGATATCAGCAGGGACCAGAAAGAGGCTAGTTAGAGCAAAAATAATTGTGGAGAAGAAGAATGAGGGAGCACAAATGGTAACTCATTAAAAAGGAGGGAAAAATTAGCTGTACGTGGTCTGGAAGAGACACTTGTTTTCCTGCTGCCAGACTTTGATGTTTGCTAATGCTAATAGGTAGCATGTTGCTAGCTGGGGATTGATGTTTTAATATGGTAAGAACCGGTAGAGGAGGTGTGGACAGATGAACAGAAGCCTCATGCACCTGCGGATGGGACCGCTAGATTGTGGTTAGTCCGAAGAGGTAGATCCATGCACTCATTACAGAGAGAGTGTGGCTACTGGTACTCACCCAAGGGCATGTTACCTAGTTCTGTTTCAAAAAGGCCAACAGGGGAACAGAAAAAGGCAAAAAAAAAAATAAAAAAAAAATCAAACATACATTCCCCCAGATCAAAACAAAAACAAATGTAACACAAAGAAATTAACTTGTATGGTATGATGGAATTCATGGATATATACAGTACCCTAACCCTAATCCTGTACCACAGTTACCGATAATAATCCCTAAAAATCTGTTACTGTGGTTTAGTTTTCATGTCCTTGAACGTGTAGCTGCAACCCCAATAAAACAATTGACATAGGTAATAAAGGTCCTCAGAACCACAGCTAGAAACGTTCAGGAGGGGGTGTTTCAGAATGTTTTCAAAATGCCAAACTCTGCAGGATGTTATGGTGCGTTCACACCAGACGCAAATTAAGCGTTAAGCACGAGATATTTTCATGTTAAGTCAATGCAAAGACACGATTAAACACCCTGAGGTGCGATTCACGTGAATTAAGCCGTGCGAATGACGTGATTTGTCATTGTATGTGGAGGAGCTGTACGACACATCTTCGTACTTTAATATAAACAGGAATAAAAAAGGAAATGAATACTGGATTCATTAAAACAAAGTTTGCCAATTAGACATACTCCAAATGAATTTTACATAATGTCTAACCACTACAGAGACTGGAAGTGCCTGACAGAAGCCCCTCCAATGAAGCGAATTAGCGTTTGTTGTGAAGCGAATTTCACGCGCAAATGAAGCAAATGTCTCATGCGAATAAATGTTCAAGCGTCCAACCAAGTTGCGTCTGGTGTGAACGTAGCATTAGACCTCCAGGAGCAGGATTGGTCACTGCTGGACCAATGATAACTCTGACGTATGATTTAGTCCATAGGTCTTCAATCCTGCTCTTGGGGACCCACGGCCCAAACACCTGAACCAGCTTATCTAGGCCACCTGAAATGTTAAAGGCCAGGAGTGCTGAAGCAGGTCGGAAATAAAGTTTGCAGGATGGTTGGTCCCCGAGATCAGGGTCAAAGGCCTATTGTCTGAACCACACGTTTGATGTTATGGTTCAAGCAATCTTTACTTGTCTAAAAAGGCATTGCTTGGGCAATATGAGCTGCAATGTGGACCAGACTTAATGCTGAGACCACAAACTAAACACCATAGAGTTCAGTGTTGTAGTCTAGACCAGCTCATTTTAATCAAAGTTCAGACCTCAGTAGGTTGAGTGCAAGTCAAGACCGAGACCATTGTTGGTTCTGGTTCGAGCTTGAGTCCATTTCAAATGCTTCCAAGAATAGCAAGACACTGGCTTACACAACTCCATAGCTAGTCAACACAAATCCAGCACATCAACTAGAGGCAGACCTAATTGACTAGTCAGTGCAACTCCTACCCCACCAGTCTACAGAATCATAATTATTATATATATATATATTTTTTTTTTTTTAAATCGGGGGTTTCTTTTTATTGGGAAAACTGTTGACTTTTACCTACTGGGGCAGGAGAAGGAGCGGAGGTTTGGCCAGGGCTCATTTATCAACGACTAATGACTGATCCAGAACAGCAAGATTTTGAGCTGGTTTGGAAACAGAATTTGGGCACCAAATATTTTTTGTGTGGGGATCTTTCATTTGGCACTGGCACCATCCCCAGAAAAGCAGAATCTGAGCATTCTGGCATGCTAGCAGGGCTGAGCAGTACAGTCGAGGACTCTGTGTAACTCCTAACACCTAGAGTTAAAAGACAAGCCCACGAAGAGTGTCCCTACCTTGCAGAGCATTCCCCAACAATGCATCCAGTTCCGGGTTAAACTCTGCTTTCTCTTTCAGCATGTGGAAGAGGAGCTGGTTTTGGGTGGCACTGTTGATCTCAGTTTGCTTCAGACGCCCTTCCAACACCTTTATCTGAGATTCCTTCTGAGCAGCCTGGAGACCCTGCAAGCACACATTCAGGATGAACGACAAATGTAAAAATGCTTGAAGAATAAAACTGTACCTCTAACACAGAAGACCAAGCAGGGTAACAGTTTTGTGACTGGATACCTTGTTGATGGCCATGGACATAAAATGATCCAGTAGGAATCGAGCTTCAGTCAGGGTGCAGGAACCAACCACAGCCGAGACATCAACAGCATCACCCTCCTCCTGCATAATATACGGTTTATTTACTTGCATACATATATTATGCCATTATAGTCTAACATGATGCAATGCTCTGGGAGTAGGGGACGGTGAACAGTGATCCTGTAAATCAGAAAGCGACTAAAGCAGTTTCAGTCCAACTGACCTTGGCTTCCTCCATCTGCATGATGTTGGCCTGGCAGTCAGAGATGCTGTCGTTGATGTAGTCGATATTGGCCAGCAGGGACTCCAGCTCCTCATTCAGAGACTGAAAGTCTTTTTCTACCTCTGGTTCTTCTGCCAGCAGTCTCTCTCTCTTTCTGCCGATCTTATCCCGCCGGCGCGTTAGCTCTTCACGTTGCTGTGAAAGGGATTTCAAATCACGTGAAACTGAAGGATTTTGCACACAGCCTTTTTTTTGTTTTTTTATTTAAAGAAACGCCAATTATGGGGTAACGCATTACAAGCAACAAGTTATCCAATCAAATTATTTTTACAAAACTAACAAAAATAACAAATTTATTTAACAATTGGTCTCCTCTGCGTTATTTTTTGAGCCGTTTTGGAGAGTATCAAATGTATGAACGCAGATGTCGTTTAGGTTCATATCAAAGCAAAAGCAAGACAAACAGTGTATTTTCATACATCCAAACCCTACTCTACTCTAAAATGGCTCTATAGGGTGATGAGAGGGAGATGAATTGTTGAATAGCGAGAAAAGTGTTTATTATGTTTAAAATATGGAGGCCTTTTATATACAGGAGGCCTTTATTCACCATCAGAGCCATGTGAGACATGTTTTGTTACATTTCTACACACTTTATTTAACATGTTTTGTACTGTTAAAGGAAAACACCAGCCCACTACAATGACAAAGCTTAGAAGTGTCAGGACCATTTGTAATTTAACTCCGATTGGATTATTCTGAAAGAAGTCACATACACAGAGCCTTAGTTTAATTTTTGGGTGAACTAACCTGTTGCCAGTCTAATTGTGAGATAACTGATGTTGGTAAAAGTTTGGGATCCCCAAGTAGGTGAAAGGCTGATTCATACCTTTAGAAGGCGATTCATGTCGGTCTCCATGTTGGAAATGGTCATGCGCTGCATGATAATATCTGAGATTCTGCGTTCCAGACTCTGCCATTTCCCACGAGCCACTCGGGTAGAGTACACCCCAACCGGTCTGCGATGGTACAGTCTGAAAGCAAACAGTTGTCCGTCACTGCCGAATGTACACACATTACCACACATGAAGCCTGTCGAAGGTACCTGGCTCCGTTAGCTGCTCCCGAGGTCAAGTACGTGCGACCTGCAGGTGGTCGGTGAGACAGGTCCTGGCTCGTCTCTGCCAGGTTCATCTTTCGTGTGACCTTTCCTGATATGGGTCGCACCTGTCTCCTCAGAGCGGTCACCTGAGAAACACAGCCCAGGAAACTTTGGGAAAAGGCAGTTTTGACTTTCTAACTTGAACTAAAAACAAAAAAAACAAAATCAATAATCAACACAGCAAAAAATGCATTTCAAGTCTTGTTTCCAGCCAAAATGTCTAAATATTTTTCAATTAAGAAAGATTTTTCTAGACAAGTAAAAATGATTGTCTTGTTTCAGAAAAAAAGTCAGAAAAGTCTAAATTAAGTGACTTTTTGTTTAGAAAAAGCAAAATAATCTGTCAATGGAATCTAGGCTAGAAAGCATTTTTTGCAGTGAACATATTAACTGACTATCATTATAAATTAAAAATACCTAAAAACCCAAATAGAAGGATCAGTGTTAGTAGAGTACATTTTCACTTAGTAGTAAATCTTCACAAAATGATAAATAAAAAAAATATATATATATAAAAAAAACTTTATTCAAATGGGGACTTTATTAAAATGTATTAAAAAATTATATTTAGCTTTCACACAATTAAAATTACTAAGACTATTCAATCAAATTGTACATATAAGCTACATTAAACTAAATTATATATATATATATTTAAATGATCATTTTAGTAATTGTAATTCATTTTTTTTGTTGCTTTTGTTTTAATTCAGACATTCTTATTTTCAAATTCTCATATATGTGTGTGTGTGTGTGTAATGTTTCTTTATTTCAGTTACCAAATAATTTTTTTAAGTGCATTATATAACAAACATATCTTTTAAATGGCTATTATTTTCAGGGTGTTTGCATGTTTTCAAAATTAAATGTATAACCTTATAAATTATATTTTTTAATTAAAGTATTATTTTGCGATTAAAAACATATCAGCGAGTCACACTTTGGAGGAGTGGTAGAGGCAGGGTAATATTTCACCTCCTCAGTCTTCCTGCGCAGGATGAGTTCCTGTTGTCTCTTCTGAGCTTCCAGCAGTTTCAGCTGATGCTGCACAGGAGAGAAACACAGCACACTGAATGTATCTCACTGTCAGTTGACTCTTTCATGCTGCATTAGTGTTATTCTCCCATCATGCACCTCCTGTTTGCGCTGGTCTTTCTTAAGTGTGGCGATCTCTCGGTTCCTGCGCGACTCGGCCATCCTGCTCTTCTCCTGCTGCTCCTTCATCTGCTTCATCAGACGCACCTGGCAACAGTCCCCATAGCAACAGTCAGCTTTTTTCAATACTGGATTAGCTGCAGGCCATACCAATTAAACAGGTCCCAGAGAGGACTTGTTTACAATTGCTATCATGCTACTTCTTTAAAACAGAAGTAGAACAGTAAAACAGTAAGAAATTCAGTTAATGTCAAATCACTGAATGATATTAATACATTTTCTCATGTATTATGATTAACTTCAATCAACTCAATTCAATTTGATAACTGGCATATCTAGGAATCAATTTCATTTTGATTTAGTATACATACATATATAAATATCTTACTGCGTTTTCATGATTTGATTATGTAACAAATGAAATTTAAATATACATTTTTACATTCAAATTCATTTGGATTACTGATATTTCTAAAATATGTTGATAAGTAGTACACTTGTGTGATTATATAACACAAATTACTATTACATTTTGGACATTTTATATCACTGTTTATTTTTATAGTAATCTGTAAGCAATGTTTGTGCAGATTGTGACCACTAGGTGGCGCTGTTGTTCATCTGATTTGCTTGATTTTGTTTATGCTGTAATGGTGATTCAGCATGTTTCAGTGCACAGCCATGTCTCCATGGTGACTCTCACTTTGGTTTTCTTCATTTCTGCCAGATCCAGCTGTAGTTTCTTCAGTTGTTTCTCATACTGTGACTGGTTCTTCAGTAGACGAGCGTGCTCCTTCTGAGCTGCCTGTAGTTTCTGAAGCTCTTTGTTCATGACACCGAGTTTCTTTTCATACTCTGCTTTTATCCGTTTGGTCTTGTCCTCGGAGCATGACTCCACCGAGCCTGAAACAAAACGAAATGAAATGTAACGTAACAAAACCAAACCCTCCACAACATGCCACAGCAAAATAAAAACAAACAAAAACACAAAATGTGATACAACAAAACATAACAGAAAAATAAACACAAACAGACAAAAAAACAGTACAAAAACATAAAAAAAAACCCATGGGACAAAAAACATGGGAAAACTTAATGACACAACAAAAACTCTGAATGTGTGTTAGAACCATGGCTCTGAAATTAATATGAATTATTTTGTCATACAGTCGTCACTAAATTTACTTTATTTCGGAATGTTTATGGCCTCATTGTGAATCATTTATTATTGCATGCCCAAAGAAACAACCTAATAATCTTTTTTCAAACTTCAGTCAAAATGTAAAGATGATGCTGAGGCCGTGAATCCATACGCGGAAATGTCTGAATGATAAGGGGTCACCAGCAAG
Organism: Enteromius afrohamiltoni; assembly: GCA_034779775.1. NCBI lineage: Eukaryota > Metazoa > Chordata > Actinopteri > Cypriniformes > Cyprinidae > Enteromius > Enteromius afrohamiltoni. The sequence goes on along the minus strand of JAUYWG010000066.1, from coordinate 15,118,832 downwards.
GCAGTCCAATCTGTTAACATACACAGGGGAGATCCGAAAGGCAAAAACAAAAGGCAAGCAATGGGTCTAAAAATAAACATCAGTCCAACCTAGTCCCAGGTAAACTGTAACTGTACACAAAAGTTCAAAATTACACATTTTTCAACTACCAGGCTCCATTCTTTTAAAAACTCAATCTATTCCTGATGGACACAGATGAGGACCTAGAGACATATGAAAATAGGCTGTCATAAGTACAGGTATATTTGTATTGGCCAAAATTACTGATTTTTCTATTGAACCAAAAATCAACAGGATAAAGACATATTGTAAATTACTTACCATAAGTACATCAAAACTTACTTTTTGATTAGTAATATGCATCTGCATGTAATATGCAGTAAGATTCCAGATTTTCTAATAGCTGTACCTCAGACAAATATATAAATAAAAAGCGTATTTATTTGTGGTGCAGGGTGGTGTATGCGCGCTCACCCATGTTGTGAAGCACACGGTCTCGCTCCAGCTGCGTGTCTCTAATCTTGCACTGCAGCATCATGAGTTTCTGCTCATACTGTTGTTTGAGTGTGTGTAGACGTCTCTGACTGTTCTCCAGCTCATCGATTAGCTTCTGCTTGATGGCGATCTCACACGTGATGTTGGCTAGATCTGCCTGGAAGTCCTCTATCAGTGCAAAAACAGTATTACAGAAAGTATATATTATATACAGTACGTGCTCTATTGTAAATTTGTAAACTTAAAAATGAATAGACCTGGCTAGAATTGAATAATAGTTCTCACTACAGCTTTAGCACTGGTATGAACTCTAAAAAGCAGTGATTGTATAAATCCTATCAAGGTATAGTTAATATTTCACAGTAAGCATCAGTACCCTTCTCATCCAGGTCAGAGTCAGACTCATCTGAGCTCTCCTCAGCATCCATTTCCTCTTCCTCCACTTCCTCCTCGTCTTCCTCTCCGTCCCCCTCCTCGCGGTCACTGGCCTCCTGAGGAAAACCATTTCATATCAAACACCCAATGATGAGTGCCACCATGTGTTCTGATAGAGCAAGCGGGCTGTCAATCATACCGTCTCTGGCTCTTGATTGGTGGATTCTAACTGCTCTTTCTCGCTAATCTTCTGCTCACCGTCGAGTGTTTCATCTTTGTTGGCACTGCAGGGGGAAATCAAAACCAGAATGTTTTGTAATATTCTTTTTAATATGTTTTTTTATAAGCAGCACAGATTATCTGAAACAAAACAGAAAATTAGGAGGGAAGGAAAGATGGTATTATGATAGAAACACATGATTGCTACAGAACTGTTATATGAAAAAAATCTAAACTTCATTAACACTTCAGTATAGTATAGGGATCAAGTCTCAATTTGTTATTAGCACGACTATTATTAAAACCTTGGCTGACATATTATATGTATATGTATGACCCAATACCTAAACGTAACAACTACCTTAACTATTAATAAGCAGCGAATTAGGAGGTTTTTAAGGAAAAAGTGGCAGTTAATGGTTTGTTGATCGCAAGAGTTGGACCATAAAATAAAGTGCGACCAAATCTTCCTCTCTAATTTACTTAAACTAAGCATTGAAAACATAAAAAAACAAATTGACATGGCAGCTAATTGAAATATAATATGTTTAAGTTGATGTACTAAAATTATTCATACATATTAATAATAAATACTACAATTTAATACTAATATACTAACAATATGTAATAAAACAAATACAAATAAGAAAGAGCACATAATAAATGTAACAAAACAAATGGAAACTAAAAAATAAAAATGTAATTAAATTGAACAGCATTAATAATTGCTATAACATTATATAAATAATGCTGAATTAACACTGTATCAGAGGTTAGTTAATCACAACAGAGGTCATTTACAGTCATTAAAGTACAGCAGAAACTTGTAATAAAATAAAATAAATGTCCAGTGTTTATGGCAAGAAAATTACACGTAAACCTTCTTTGATGAAACATGTGCTGGTGAAATGTGACCCAGACATGTTCTTACAAGATTTTGTGAGATTCACACAGAACTTTAAGGTGTGTTTGAAAACTAAATAAATGAATAAATTGAATTACACAAAGTATAAACATTTCGAGGACTGTTCTCCAAGGCTGGAAACCACCTGCTGAGAAACATTTAGAACGTAAAGATTACAAGCAGAGATGAAACACGGGGGGTTATGGTTAATTATGGAGGGCAGTGAGGGGAAAGAGAGACACAGGGACAAACCTGTCTTCCTCCACCTCTTCCTCCTCATCCTCCCCTCTCTTGTCACTCAGCAGCTGCTGGAGTCTTCAGTGGTCAGAGGTCAGAGGTGAAGGGTGAAAGAGAGGAAACGAGCAAAGAGACAGATAGAGAGGGTATGGCACACACATTAGTAAAGACGGCTGCTAATCAACATGAAATGTTCAATGCTGATATTATATCCCAGTAGGTTTTTTTTTTTTTTGCCATTTTAGCCTTCCATTGAATAAAACAACACAAAACACTGAGGAAAAAAATAAAATAAAATAAAATAAAATAATAATATATATATACACACACACACTGTATATATATTCAATAGTTTTACTGTTTTTTATTAACAAACCAATGCAATCTAATAAACTTGCAAGACAATACCATCTGGAAATATGTGTAGTGTGTGTTTCTCTGCTGTTTACCACAGTAACCCTGTTAAAAATGTTCACACATTCGAATTTGTTATAATTGTCACGCGCACCAGATCACGTGAGGTCACGAGGACCCGGAAGTAACCTCACGTAGGTATTTAAGCAGGAAGTAGGTGTCTGTCTAGCACCAGACATTGAGCTCATGGAAGCTTGTCCGTCAGGTCCCAACTT
>JAUYWG010000066.1:15093287-15106800 GCA_034779775.1 Enteromius afrohamiltoni | reverse complement strand
TGTAAGGGGTAGGTTTAGGTGTAGGGTCAGTGTAGGGCAATAACACATACAGTCTGTACAGTACAAACACCATTACGACTATGCAATGTCCCCATAAAACATGTAAACCCAACATGAGTGTGTGTGTGTGTGTGTGTGCACATATACAATCCACCCAATCATTTTCAATCTCCCTCTGTGCAAGACTTTACTTGAGAGATGGACTATTTTACTGACATGTTTTCTGATGTTCCATCTATGTTTGATCGCTAGAAGTCTATTATATTCTGGTAAAATTTTCCAATCACTTAGAATAGTAACACTCTTTAACAACCCATATTTGATGTTTCATTCATCGCACACCAAGTCTAATACTTGGTTTCACCAATCTGCAGTAACAGCGATGCTTTCATGGCTCAGTAAACACCTCTAAAAAGAGACAGTGATGTCACTTTCTGTGGCGCACCTGACAGCAGAGGCTGAGCTTTCAGTCCGACTGTGAGAGACGCTTTGTTCAGAGCACAATTCACTGACAGCAGCACAGAGAGACTATTGTGTGTGTGTTTGATACTGGATCTGTCCTGTACTGAACACCAGAGAGAGACACAGATATGTGGGTGAGAGACACAAGCAAATGATGGGTTGGAGCTAGTCAGTATTGTTTGTGTTTTAACAGTTGTTTTAGCAGTTCTATACAGGGTAACATTAAAACATAATATATATATATATATATATATATATAAAGAACAGACTGAAATGTGTGCTACCATTCACGTCTGCACAAAGTCTGAAGTCTGAACTGGAAATTGGTTGGGAGACATCCTAACCAGATGCCTGAACTAGAGATGTACAGCAACCAAAATTATTTGCCCAAAAATACCAATAGCCTGTGTTTGGCTGAAGAAGTGAGAGGCATGCACTCTTTATAATGCAGCAAAGGTAACACTTTAGAATACTGTATCTTACTTACTGCATAACTAACAAGAAGTTACTGTGGAACTAATAGGTTGTTCTTTATTAACCCTCTAGTCACTACTATTAGCTACTAAGGAATATGTGTTAACTACCCAGTATGTAATAGCATTTTTAAATTGTGTTAAGTAATAATTAGTTAATCAGTAACTATTAAATTCAGCCAGGACTCCTGAGGAACTACGATTAAGTGACTACTAATGAACAGCGAGGCACCGTGTCAGGTCGTGGCCCTTTGTTATTAGCTAAACGTATAGCTAAACTCTTAGATCTGCAACGTAAATCATTTTTTGTAGATACCACATTAATGAACTGTTAAAGTGAGAAGAAAGTTGTGTCTGAAATCTGCTTTATTTATTTATTTTGGTTAAACGAATAGTGAATACCTTGTTTTTCCGTATGTGCTCGACCGTTTCCAAGAGTGTCGCTCGAGCATCCACTCTCATTAGGTGTTGTCTGCAACCAGAAGCTCGGGATGGGACCCCATACCACTCTAAGTGCTCTGCCAACATACCTCAGGTCTGTTTATGATTTGATATACATTATGTGTGTCTGTTTTCCTTAGTACATTTCACATCACTACTATGAAGTCATGTTAAATGAATGACAATGACTTGAGAATTGAGAATACAGGGAACCTATGAATAACTAATAAAGAATGACCACATAATTCGGAAGGAATTACTTCGAACCTGGAACAGTATTCTAAAGAGAAAACACTGGGAACCAAAGAGTAATTAATAAAGAATTACCACATCATTAGGAAGGAATTAGAAGTACTGTAGAATATGATATTTACAATATAACTGTGATATAGGCTCAGAGTCGTGTGGACCCATTTGCATGGCTTTATTCATGATTATCAGCAGACAGGTAATCACCAGCAAACAGTTCAGTAAACAGGCAGTGGTCACAAAGGCTGGCAGCAAGAATCAGAGTCGAGATACAGTCCTGGGTCATACACGGAAAAACAAACACGGGAAAGAATGCTCAGAAATATCTCAGTGGGACAATAACACTTTGCAGTGAGTTCATTAAAGTCCGCGCCTTATAAAGGTGAAATAATACGGCACACCTGCCGCAAATCAGCCGAGGTGCGTGGGGCAAAAGAGTCCGGGTAGGAACGAATACTCGGGCGAAGGTACCTAGACAAGGCCGTCCACCTAAACTCACAGGTTCACCTTTCAGCAGGACAACGACCCTAAACATAAAGCCAATGGAATGGTTTAAAACGAAACATATCCATGTGTTAGAATGGCCCAGTCAAAGTCCAGATCTAAATCCAATCTGTGGCAAGATCTGAAAACTGCTGTTCACAAACGCTGTCCATTTAATCTGATTGAGCTGGAGCTGTTTTGAAAAGAAGAATTGGCAAGAATTTCAGTCTCTAGATGTGCAAAGCTGGTAGAGACATACCCTAAAAGACTGGCAGCTGTAATTGCAGCAAAAGGTGGTTCTACAAAGTATTGACTCAGGGGGCTGAATAATTACGCACACCCCACTTTTCAGTTATTTATTTGTAAAAAATGTTTGGAATCATGTATGATTTTCGTTCCACTTCTCAAGTGTACACCCCTTTGTATTGGTCTTTCACGTGGAATTCCAATAAAATAGATTCATGTTTGTGGCTTTAATGTGACTGTAATGAGGCCGAAGACTGAAAGGGATCCATTTGCAGCTTTTATTAAGAATAGTCATACAGGCAGAGATCGGGAGGAGCAGATTCGACAACAGAGATATCCAAAACAGAGTCGAGGTCACAGGCAGGTTCAGTTCAGGCAGATGACTGGAATGGAAAAGAAATGGCAAACAGTCCAAGGTCAATAAACAGAGAATCAATCAAAGTATAAATGCTCCGAAATTTCACTCAGTAGCAAAAACAAGACTTCGCACTGAACTGAACTCAGAGTGCTGCTTAAATACAGTTCTTAACGAGCATCAGGGCGTGGTCTCAACAGGTGCACTCAATCTGTCCCAGGTATGAGGCATTATGGGAATTCGAGTCCGAATGAAGAGTTAGTACTCCGGTGATGGCTCCCTCTGGTGAACCAGAGGACGTGATGGAGAAGCCACGGGTGTAACAGTGACAAAATGTGGACAAGTTCAAGGGGGCCGAATACTTTTGCAAGCCACTGTACATCACAACATAGCTATTTGTATCTGAAAATGTGTTTCATATAAAGTCATTTTATTTAAACTGAATTGCAGCAATACAGTAAACAGTATGGTTGTTTTTTTTAGTATTATTTAAAAGTAAGTTTAATGTTTTTTTTCTCAGAACAACAGTTACTAACATAGTGCCTGACAGTATACCAGTTTCTACGGGGCATTCTAAAGTGCTTAACGTGGCTTAAAGCATCTAAAAACCGATGAGGGAAACCCAAATTTCTGTCAAACCTTCCTTGTAATAATCACTAACTACTGTCAAAAGAACGATAATCGATAACCCATTTTCGACAGATAAATTGAATAAGCTGATTCCTTATAATGGCTATGGGGGTGAAACACTTAACATGATATTATAACCTTTATAAACTTGATAAGAGCTTGCTCTTTTGACAGTGGCAAGTCTTTATAATAAATAAAATTGGACAGAATTTGGTTTCTCCGGTCATTGTTAAAGTAGCGTCCGTTACGCTTTTTCTTTATAATGGACTTTTATGGGGGAGAATAAGTCTCCTAACCTTTCCCTTGCAGTTGGTTAGGAAACAATTAACACTTCTCACTGGGGCTGGTGCCAATACCCAATTGGTAGTTGTTGTTTTTTTTTGTTTGTTTGGAAAAGCCCAACTGTGCCACATGGGCCAGAGCCCGTAAATAACTAACCAAATGTTGTAGGATATACTATAAATGCTCTGGCTAACTCCACAGACAGCTAAACTAACAAGTTCAGTAATAAAACGTAATTACATATTAACAATATTACAATTTAAATACAAATATTTGTTCTCATTACACTGATGAATACAATAAACCCCTCCATTATTAAATCTCAAAACTACTAAGAAAAGAATTCTGAAATTAGACGTCTATAGACAAGTCTCTGCCTGTCATGTTCACATCCCTCAGGCAGCTTCATACAGTCGGTATAAATCATTAAAGCGTGATCTCTAGACAGCCTTTCACTCCTCCTGGCTGCATTTTAAGAGGAACCTGGATCATCTTTCCTTTCCAAAATCCCAGACTAATCCTTTAGATGAAAGAACAGATGACAGGAACCACGAAATTCAATTATAGCATCAGACTTGTACTATAGAGAGGAAGAGAGAATAGTTGAATTTGGTATGGACGGACAGGCTTGCATTATGCAGGAATCTGCACCATAGCTCTCTCGGTCTCTGTCATGAGTGTGGTTTTCCTGCCCTGTTACAGAATGTAGGCCACTACTGGATCTGTTGCCGTTTAACCTCAATTCCTCATTCACACGCACTCATGTCTGAGTTCACAGCGATTTTTGATTTTCAGCTGAATGATTATTACTGTTTCCATATTCATGTTTCTGACAGTAAACACAACACTCATCCCTGTCAGCAGTCCCTGACGGTGACTATCATTATATAGGGACGTTTGGATATTTTGGGCATTTTATAGAATTGTGCCTTTCCATGTGTTAACCTGCCACACAAATCGTATCATCAAACACACATAAACAAGGTCTTCGGTCAGTACTGCACCAAAAGAAAGCTTGACTCAACATCTCATCTGACCGCAGACAATGAAACGATTCAGGACACTTCGTTTTTACATATTAAACTGCATTTGACAGAAGAACGGCTTTCATGCAGGTCTTAAAAAAGAAAAAAAAAACCATTTATAATTACTTATGCTAGCAGTCTTCCAAAATGACGACATAACCTCCACAAAAGGTGTCTCTAAATTAGTATGTTATAATTAAAATGAATAAACACACATTTTGGTTACATTAAAAATAGCCATATACATATTTAGAGTAATTTTTTAAATTTTAAACACTAAAAAAGCCAGTACAGTACTGCATTTACAAATAGATGGATAATAATAAACTATGCTTATTAAGAAATAAAGCAGAGGTGATAGAAAACAGGGGAAATTAAGATATAAAGCAGTGCTTACCTAAAAATGTATCTGGAATACATTCAATTTATTTAGTGTACATTGCAAGGGGTCCCAAATTTGTATCACTTTTAATCCCAAACACAGTTGAAGATTTGTAAATGTGTTCTAATAAAACAAACATTAGCCAAAGCTGATTATTAAGATGCATTTTACAACTTTTCTGGTTAAAGCTGCCGTTAACAACTGTTCGTCCTCTTGCAGCCTCCCTGCATGGCCCAACTGTAACTACTGTCTGTTCTTGTACAGGAAAACTGAACAGGTGTTTATTTATTATTTTCTGTCATTTGTGTAATATTTGATAACATTGGTGTTTGTTAAGCTACAGATTATTATTTTGTGTTGTTAATTCTGTTCTCAATTCGTTTTTATATATATATATATATATATATATATATATAATAATAAAAAAAAAAAAAGAACAGATAAGAGTACAGTTAAAGTACCAGATCGATAAGTGGTGTTGGCATGATTACAAACACAGAAAATATATATTGCAACGTTCGTTCTTAAAAAGCAATAGTGTTATGGAAGATGTGGCTGGAGCGTGAGAATGTCTGTAGCAGTGCTTGTATCTGTGCTGACAGACAGTCTCTATGTGGCATAGCTATTGATGTGAAGCAGTGAGGCGGCACAGCTTTTCACAGCGCGACTTTGTGAGCGCGTACACAAATCACAGCACCCACTTAATTCAGTCCCACAGGCCTCCAGAGACCCACTCGAGGCAGAACCGGCCCTAAATACAGCACGAGATATAATGGGAGTAAACAGATATCAGACGGACCCAGATGCATTGTGGGATACAGTGGAACAGTCCGGCTGAAATAATCAGCCTGTTTGTTTCTGTCTTGGCAGTTCATCAAACATCCAACAAAATCAAAGTCTCAGAGACATTTGGAAGAGTGTGAAAAAGCAGAGGGCAACAGGTACAATAGGTAAAACTAATGGTGTCCTGAGAGGTTCTCAAACGAGAGAGAACGTTGTTTGTTCTTTAACTGGAGCACGATGTCAGACGCATTTGACTTGTTGCCATTTTGTCTCACAGTACAGTCAGACATGTGCTGGGTTTCAGAGGGCTGTAGACTGTAAAGATACTTTCCCCAGCAGACAATGTTATGGCAGCAGCTATAGCAACAACATTACACACCACACAGGTGAAAACACGTCTGAATTTAAAATTCACACAGGAAATTCATTTTAATGAAATTGTAAAATTACATTTATTTTGTTGACTATAATAAGCTTTGCATCTACATATCTATGAATTCTCATTAGAGTATAAGTAGACTGGTAGGTTAGGGTTGGAATAAGTTGATGTATTTGCAAAGTTATAGTCAGTAGAATATCTGTTGTGACACCATCCCAAAAAGAGATATGAAGCAGAATGCTCAAAATGGACTACCAAAATAAAGTCTTACCTAAAATTGTAATACGATTTCCCAATATTTATGTATTTTTGGTCAAATTAATCTGGTCATGGGGTGTATAAGACACTTCTTCCAAAAACATTTTATTATTATTCCAAACAATTGACCAGCTGACCACTACACCAAAAGGAACTTAAATAACATTGCATTCTACATAATACTTGTGGAGTTGGCACCTCGTGGCTATAACAGCTTCCACTCTTCTAAGAAAGCTCTTGCAAGGTATTGTAGTGCTTCTGTGTGATTCTTTGCACATTTATCTAGTAGAGCATTTGTGACACAGACACTGATGTTCGGATGAGAGGAACTGGCTCTCCATTCCAATTCATTTCAATGGTGTTTCACGGGGTTAAGGTCAGGGTCGTCCGACCATGTCTTGATGGGCCTTGCTTTGTAAACTGGGTCAATCATGTTGGGATAGAAAAGGGTCTTTACCAAACTGTTCCCACAAAGTTAAAGGCATGGCATTGTCCACAATGTCTTTGTATTCTGAAGCATTCAAATCTCCCTTCAATTGGAAGTAAGCATACTAGCCCTATCCCTCTTCCACAAAAACATTGGCAGAGAGGCAGGTGATGTTCTCCCCGCATTTGGTGCCAAACATGGTTAATAATTATTCACTCCACAGAACAGGTTTCCACTGCTACAGAATCCAGTGATGCTTGGTGATGTGAAGCTTGCATGTAGCTGCTTGGTCGTGGAAAGCCATTCCCTGAAGCTCCTACTGCAATGTTTTTGTGCGAATATTATTGCCAGTTTAAGTTTGGATCTCTTCAGCTGTGGTTGTACAATGGAGCATTGATGACTTTTATACACCATGTGCCTAAGCATTCGGTGACCCTTCTGCTGTTCCTAACACTTCTACTGTCACAGACTTTGATAAAAGTAGCATCCTATCACAGTACCATGCTTGAACCCACAGGTTTGGCATAGTTATTGTGGCGCTCAACGGCGTATTTATGCGGGACGGGTTGATATAAAGGACACGTTTTTTGAAAAGGATGCTGTGTGCACAATGTTATTATTGAAAATGGAGGGGAGGAAATATTCGTTTCTCTAAATACCCAGTGTCATGATCAGCATGATCAGATGGCACTCCAGTGCCCAGCGAACTGTGTGTGTGTTTGTCTGTTTTCATTCATGAACTTTCATTCAGTACTTATGTCTCCGTTCTCTTGTATGTTGCCATAGCCACTCATTTCTAATCTCCTCCCTCTGACCCAGTTTCACCTGTATAAAACCCCGGAAGTGTTTGCATGTCTTCACAGTCCATTGCACTGTCAAGCTGTTAGTTTCTACACCCATGTTCCTGTGTTTCTTGTTCCTTTGTTTCTATGGTCTATTTGGATTATATTTACTGTGTACCGACCCACGCCTGGACTCTGACCATTCTTTTGCACTGCCTCCTCCATCCCCGTCTGCTGGTACTACCCTAAGCCTGTCTGTTTTGCTCGGTGTTTGTTAATAAAAAGCCTCCACCTGAACCGGCTAGGTGTAAATGTGGCCTTAGAATGACCCTTTTTTCACAAATCTTTGTAAATGCAGATTGCATGGCAAGGTGCTTGATTCTATACACCTGTGGCAATGGGTCTGACTGAAATGCCAGAAGTCAATAATAATACATAAATTAAAAGCTATACAGGGACACCCAAAACTGGGATGCTGGTTTGAGCTGGTCATTTGCTGGGTGTTAAGCTTTTTCAGCAGGGACAACTTGTTTTAGACAAAAATAATTTAATAGTATGGTGTAGAGCAGTGGTTTTTAAACCTGTCCTACAAGCACCACTGCCCTGCACATTTTGTATGTCTCCCTTGTCAGACACACGAAATTTATGTTTTGTAGTCTCTACTAATCAGCTGATGAGTTGAATCAGGTTTGTCTGATAAGGGTGACATGCAATATGTGCAAGGAAGGGGTAGTTGTAGGACAGGTTTGAAAACCACTGGTGTAGAGCAGGGTTGTTCAACCTGATCCTAAAAAAACAGAATTAGTTGCCTCAGGTGTGTTTGATTAGAGTAGGAGCTAAACTTTGCAGGACAGTCCATCGCCAGGAGCAGGGTTGGGCACCCCTGGTGTAAAGGAAGGCTTCAGTCCTGAAAGGCCACTGATGTCCTGCAGAGTTTGGCTCCAACCCTAATCAAACTCACCTGGACAAGCTAATTAATGTCTTCAAGATCACTAGAAAGCTATAGGCAGGCGTGTTTGATTGTTGAGGTTAAACTCAGTGGCACTCCAGGACTGAAACTGCCCATCATCCTGAGACACTACACCACTTTACGGTGCAATGTTCAAATATTTGAGTGCACATGGTTCTCCAGAATTGTTTGGTAATGCTTGGCAGGGACAGCAGAGAAAGATATTTTTCACTTTTCCACTGGGGCTGTTGCCAGAGCTGGAGCTGGTAGGCTACTTGGCCAAGAGTGCACATGTTCAGAGCTGGCGCTCACTATTACTGTTAGGGAGGAACCCTCTATATCTTTTTTACACCAGCAAGTTTCCGGTGGTGGCTCGGAACCAGGATCTGGGCACTGGCCCAGGACTTTTTTGAATGAAAATTCATTACTTGCTTCCTGACTGGGCACCGGCCCTTGCTGAAAATCTGGGTGAAAAGCCTCATTGGGGTTTCTTCACACAGTAACTCTCTTGGTTATAGGAAAGTCAGTGAATGCTTGTTTCACATTGGCTATATGGGCTGCTGACACCACTAAAACCAATGTTTGCATTAATACGAGTAACCAAAGGTTTGGCCAAAGTGGTCCGATCACGAATACTGAAGTTCCTAGCGAACAGTTTTGATGGAAACAGGAGTTTCAAGATGATTGCACTGAATTAGGCAACTGTGGTTTTACGTTTTTTGGATGCATCCATTTCCAGCAGTTTGTCATCAAAGTGACATGGATTCAGCAGTGATTGAACCAAACGTGAGAAGGTGAAGACTATATAAGTCTACAGTAATGTTTGCACTCTGTAGGAAGGCTGTATGCAGTGAGGTGTAATGTGTTGACGACCTCTTATCGAAACCAACACTGATCTAATATACACTATACAGTCTTCCTCTCACTGACCCATGATGAGAGGAGACTGAAACGCATTTAGAAACAGTATATGATGACATCTTAGCTTAATGCGCTCTAGATATAGACACATATTGGAATTTAAGAGCAGTACACAGCCTGTCTGTGTTAGTTTATTCTCAGAATTTAGTCAAACTTATGACAAACGAACACAGATGCAATGAAAAGAACCCAAGCCTGCGGGAAGTGAAGCGCAGTTGGCTGGGTGTGGTGAATGTGGTAAAACTACCCCATGTCTGCTCTGCATAATATTGCTGCTTTCTAGACAAACTGCAATTACAGAGCAGAGATTCTGTTCCTGCCACAGACCGAGAATGTCCACACGCGGCTGCTGCATAGTTTCTGTGTCTGAAGGATGTGACCGTCACTGGGGTCACCTCAGACTAACTGGAGAGCTCCCTGTTCTGCTGACACATCAGCTTCAGCTCAAATGCTTAACATCTAGAAAAATAAAAATGAGTACCGATGCAAAAACAAGAGATCGAGGTATGCTCAATTCATTCAAATGTTCATTTCATTTAGTTATTTTAACTAAACAGAACAAAATTATTACCTATATACTGTTCAAAAGGGTTTTGGGTAACATTTTCTAATAAGCTTTCTTATTTCCTTTTTTTTTTTTTTAGGAAATGCACACAAGGCTGCATTTATTTATAAAATAAATAAATAAATACAACTCATTCATATATGATGTTTTAAAATCTAACCAAGTTGGTGCTCAAGAAGCAAGTTAACAGTTGCCCTGTTGTTGTAGAAACTGTGATACTCTGATGATTTAGAAGTTCAAAAGAGAAAAACAGCTTTTATTTGAATAGCTATTAAATCTTTTGTGACATTATACAATGTTTTTGTCACTTTTAATGAAATCAATTCAATTTACCAAAAACAAAAAGTTCTTTATTTTTTGTTCTATTGCCATTCATTTGCTATGTTTATTTTATTAAATGCATTTTATTGACCATTTAGCTGAATGTGGGAAATAAAAAACTAATCTGAAATGCATGCCCTTTCCTCAATCATAAAATAATAAACATTCTGTCAGAATTCCAATGATTATTGCCCGTATTACGGTTTATACGCTGTTTGTATCCTGCTCACATGACATGAAATATACATGAATACATGCTAATACCACATGACCTGCTTCAAAATCTTACTTTATTCTTCAAATGATTATATGCTACATTTAATGTTGTTATCAAGAACATTTTGGTAAGCATTTTTTTCAAACACTGTAAACAAGGCTATAATTTATTATGAATGTGACGTCAATGGACTAACTAGATTAACGAGAGGAAGCACCCTTCTTCTGCATCTGTAAAGCATGAGAGCAGAGCTTTTATTTCATCGCACAATGACATTAGAGCTCATGTGAGCCGCTGACTCACTGAGGAAAACTGCACAGTCATCCACAGCTGCCTCGGAGACCCACGACAGCTAATATGACCAGTTTATTCTCAATCACTTTACATCCACACCACCAGCAAGCATCTCTGTCAATGGTCTGTAAATGTAAACAGACGAGAAAAAAACTCCAAATTTCAGACAGACACATCAACCTGCTGCTGTTTATGTCATTAATATTAATCAAAGAGTGCTAACAAACCAAAATAAATAATAAAACATCTACAGTTTAGGCTATTAAACACTTGCATATTGTTTAAGGAATCTTTTGCTATGTATGCATTAGCCAACGCTAAATATATTTTCAGCCCATTTGTTTTTTCATGTCGCCGATGTCGTATTTTAATAATCAAAGCGCTGTAAGATTTTGAAATTTGAAACAGCAGATATTTACTAGCCGGGCTGATATGCAATATCTGTTCTCTGTTCAATTTCCTGTAGCAGAAAACAGTCCAGACTCTCTGGTTCAAATCAAATTTTATTTGACTTTGTAACCGTAAACAACGAAATGCATCTCTGTTAATGTCTGGAGCACGACAAATAGGTTGATCGCAGACGAGCACACAGGCTAGATCTCTTCCTTCATTGATCATCTGTCAGTTAACGGTCTACTTTTAGCACAGAATGCCACTCAAACCAGTGACACGCACACACACACAGATCCTAAGCACTTAAGTAGTGTTTCTGGTTGAAATGACATCATTGTTACATTGCCGTGGCTGATGATGACACAGCAGTTTAGACACACATCACACAACAGAAATACAATTTCACTAATTTAGTGAATAATATAATTTAGCATATATTCATAATGATGGATATTATAGACGGTGTTGGGAAGGTTACTTTGGAAACTGCAATAGGTAAAAGATTACAACCCTGTTGAAAACGTAAAAAACTTTATTAATATAATGTAACCCATTTCTACATTTCTAATGAATATTAATCATTTTTAAACGTGCAAAGCAGCAGGGTTAACCTTAAAGTACTTAACACTGATTACACCTTCAGTTTAAGTAAGATCGTAATAATTTAATTTTGAAGTACAGCCACCACAAAATCAGACCCAAGCAGATGTCATTCTGAGGAATACACAGATCTAACAATAGCTTAAAAAACCCCAACACCAATTAATCTTAAAAAATAACAAATAAAACATACCCATACATGGGTAATAAAACAATTATTGAGTAAGCAATTATAGTCCTAAGCTGAATTTGAACAAAACCTTGGATGAATGAATGAATGATGCATTTATATAGCGCTTTATCATGTATTGCCATACACCCAAAGCGCTTTACAATCACGTGGGGGAGGGGGTCTCTTCAACCTCCTCCGCCATCAGACGAGAGCGTGTCAAGTCGTAGTTTACAAAAACAAAATAATTCGCCTTTAACTAAGCTATGCCCAAGCTCCGCCCACATTAAAACATCACTATGTTTACAGAAAAAATGACTGTTGGAGAAAGCGTAACAATCAACTTGAATAACGTATGCCGTTGTGACACTACAGCCTTGACGTCAATGAGTTGTGCGACACATGAATAGTCAGCATTTATTCCATGGTGAACCCTAAAAACAGTTCAACTCGAAAGTATCATTTAGCGTAGGTTAAAGATTAACCACTTTCCAGTAGCTAGTAGGTCATCCTTTTTGCCAAAAAGGTTTTTTTTTTAAATTATTTATTTATTAACTTTTTTGCCATACAGATTTTCACATTCTTAATAGTACAGAATTATTAGATTTCGGATTGGGATAGCTTTCACCTTATTTTCCTTAAAGTGCCCGTATTATGCCTTTTCAAATATGATCTTTCATGCAGTGTGTCATGTAGCTGTATTTGAACATCTGCAAAGTTGTGACGCCGACAGTGCACGATAAATAATGTTATTGTCTATTAAAAAAAAAAAAAAAGAGTCGGCTCACAATCGCCAAAACGAGTCGTAAGCAATTCAAATCTTTTTCTTTTACGGCCACCCACAAACAGGCCAATTTCCACATGGATTACATCATGTCAAGACACTGTATCCTGTGGCAATGAGTGTTTCACTTTCTGTCACACGCTGTAGCGGTAGACCAATCATAAAGTACTGCGCCCATCTGACCAATCACAGCAGGGAGGGCTCACGAGAAGGAGGGGTTTAGACAGACTGATTCTTCAAACTGCTTCACACGTTTACGAATCGTTTAGAAATGGTTTAAAATTAAATCTGTTTTTGTAGAAAACTACAGTGTTTTTTGACCTTGCATACATGTTAACCTGTTTTAAAAGACTCAATATTAGCAAAAGAGGGCCACTTAAAGAGCAGGTGAGGTCATTCGTAAACTGTGTTTGCCCCGCCCACTCCGAAATCTCATTGGTCCAAAATCATGCAATAACATAACTATGAATAAGCAGCAATAGGATAGTCTTGTAGCACAGCATTGTCAACATAGACAAAGAAATTACTCGTTGCTGGAAACTTTCCATCGTTATACGGTGTTCCTACACGGTGGTGCATTTTAAGAATTTACATTTTACTGATTTAGCAGATATATATATATATATATATATATATATATATA
>JAUYWG010000066.1:15052933-15086517 GCA_034779775.1 Enteromius afrohamiltoni | reverse complement strand
ATTAGACCAAAAGGGTGCTTCTACTAAATACTGAGCAAAGGGTCTGAATACTTATGACCATGTGATATTTCAGTTTTCTTCTTTTATAAAATCTGCAAAAATGTCAACAGTTCTGTGTTTTTCTGTCAATATGTGTACAGTACATTAATGAGGAAAGAAAATGATTTTAGCAAATGGCTGTTAAAAATGTAAGGGGGTCTGAATACTTTCTGTACCCACTGTATATATATATATATATATATATATACATACACTTTTCAAATTTGAAGTACTCCACATGTGCGCAACATTTAGCACAATTAAGTACACAGACTTTTTTAGGAGGCTGGAGACTAGCATAAAGTAGAAGCATTACCTGCCCGCTGCAGCTGCTTCAGTGTTGGCCGGGTCCACAGGAATGCATGAAGACTCAACCACGACTGTGCCATTCTTACCGTAACAGAAACCACAACCTGGATTCAACATGCAGGATTCACAGAACCTTTATCGTACAGACAGGAACAAGCTCCAGTCACACTAGTGCACAAGATTTATACATGTCAAGCAGCACTTTCAAAATACAGTTATATCCTATTAATTTTTCCACAGAGAGATCAATTTAATAATTAATCGCATTAACTAATTATTTAGTCATTCAACAATTTGTTCAAACGACTGATTCGTTCAGTCTTCTAAAAAGCAAAACTCACCCATATGTAATGCAGGTGGAGTTGTGGATAGAGGGGTCACTAGGGTGAAAGGTCACGGGTGGAGAGGCTTGAGCCGAGAGCAGGAAACCCGTAGCGAGAATCATCAGACTTACAGCAGTACCTGAGTAATTCACAGTACACCATCATAACAATATCACTGTACATACTTAAGTCTGTTAGTATGGACCCATGTTTACGGCTGTGTTTGAATCTTCACCTAGTATGCTGCCCAGAGTCAGCTTCCTACGGCCCACCCTATCCACAAGCCACACGCCTACCAGAGTAAACAGGAAGTTGGTGAAGGCAGAGGCAGCAGCCAGCCAGATGGCCATCTGATCATCTTGTACTCCAGACATCTGCAGTATGGTGGCGCTGTAGTACCTGAAGCATTCAGAGAGATCATTACATTCTATAATTATGGTTAAAGTTATTGTTTTTTGGTACGAACCAGTCTTTAGCCATATTAGCAGGAAGTCAAACGTGCTCTTAACCTACATGACTGTGTTGATTCCTGAGAGCTGCTGGAACATCTGTAAGCCACAACCCACGATCAATGCACGACGTGCTGGAGCAAAAGTCAGCATACGCCACAACACTGGACCTTCTAGAAGATATACATAGAAATACATTTTTGGTCATTTACGGTTAGATTATTAGGCTTTATAAAATATTTTTTGGATTTATTTTGATTCATCAACAACAAATTTCCTTGCAAAGAAGAATAAGGTTTTTATTTTTTTATTTTTATGGTTGAATCCCTTTGTTGTATTTCTAATTTCTAAGTTGCTTGGATAACCCTGCGCTAAATGAATGTAAAAAAAAAAGAAGCTATGATCTGACCTCCAGCCTCAACCTTCTCCTCCTCGACGCTGCTCCGTATGCGTTCATACTCTTCATCCACATTTACACCACCACGGATTCGACTCAGCACCAGCCGAGCATTCTGGGTATCTCCTTTCTGCAGGAGCCAGCGAGGACTCTCCGGGAGGAAGAGGAATCCCAGGAACTGCAGCGCAGCAGGAACCACAGACAAACCCAACATATACCTACACATCAACACAAAAATGATTTTACACTTTATCTCAGACTTACGAAACACTTTTATTTCACATTCTCTATACTTTTCCTGCAGAATATGTGAATGCCAAAAATATCATTAGGATATTAAAGATCATGTTCCATTAAGATATTTTGTACATTTCTTTCCAGAAATAAATCAAAACCTAATTTTTGATTAGTAATATGTATTGCCAAGAAATTCACTTCGGCAACTTTAAAGGCAATTTTATCAGTATTTCGATTATTGAATTTAATGTATGCTTAACTCAGAAAAGTGAGTTTTCATCGTTAACTAAAACCATTGGGAAATAATGCTGAAATAAAGTGAAATATAAATAGATAAATTACAAATTAGATAAAATAATGTTTTGAAAAAAGTAATATAATTACTAAATATATACAATTACAAAAGCACAAAACAACTACTAAAATTTTGAACATAAACTGACTATAAAAGCTAATTCAAAATATGAATAAATGTGACATGTTAAAAATAACACTAATAAATCTGCCCCTAAGAAGCATGTGAATGTTTTATTAATACTGACTACTTATTAAATATTATTTGCATGTATTTTATTAAAACATTAATTGTTTATTAAATTAATTAAATTATTTTTATGTTTATTTATTTTACAAATTTAGCAGCATCTTGGCAACTAAATGTAAATAATTCAGACCATATATGAGGTAAAACTGACCTCCAGCCATCATGGGGCAGGTAGCTGAAGGCCCCATCCACCACACTAGCTATGAACTGCCCACCGGTGATGAAAAGAGTGTTAATGGTGACCAGCTGACCTCTGAGCTGAGAAGGAGAAACCTCAGCGATGTAGACGGGCACGGTCATAGATGCAATTCCTAAAACACACAGGACATACTGTAAAATAATGGTAAGGCACACAAACTGAATTCAAATAGCTTTCCTATATATATATATATATATATATATATATAAAACTAACCAATCCCAAGCCCGACCGTAAGCCTCCCCCACAGAAGAACTTCTTTGTTGGGCGCGACACTCAGAATGATTCCTCCGGCCAAGAATATGAAGCTGGCCAGCAGTATGCAGATTCTCCGGCCGAAGAGTCCATTCAGATACCCTCCAACCAGAGAAGAAACAGCTGCAGCACCAACGGTGATGGACACCAGCAGCTCCTGCCACAGAGAACTGAGGTTCATCTCCCTCTTGAGCAGGAGCATGGCTCCAGACACCACTCCTGTATCATAGCCAAACAGGAATCCACCCAGGGCTGAGAAAAAAGCCAGGGTGTAGACGAAACATGGAGAGCCGTGCTGGACAGCCCGGATCTGACGTGTGGACGTGGACGAGTCATGATCTCGATTGCTGGCCTGTACATCAGACGGTGTCTTTATCAAACTCCTCTCGTCCCCAACTCTCCCGTCTCCTAACAGCTCCTTCATTCTCTGCAGCTTATGCACATTTTCTCCTAAATCAAAAGAAACCTTGAGATCATCACATGATCAACATTAACAAAAGCAATAACCCAACCCAACATGACCACGTTGGCACACACCTCAAACCATTAAATCACAGAGGTTATTAATTCTTTAAATATCTTGATCTTCATGAGGGGTTGAGTTATAACACATGTACTGTATAGCAAAATCAATTCGATTTTTTGAGGAATGTATCACACAAACACTAACTTTTTTTTTTTTTAATTAACTTTCTTCAACATACAAACACTAACTTATTATGTGATTCGCAAGCGCAGAATTGGTTCTAGGTAATGACTCGGCTGAACCGATTTGCTTGTTTGTTTGTAAATCACACGTTTTGAATCATCCGTTCAGGACGTTTTAACATATCGTGGTGAAATACAATGTGTTTTAACGCACAAACACGAGATTAAATGCCTCACGGCGGACGTTTAAAAACTGAGCACAACGAATCAGCGAATCACTTTTGGATTCGGTTCGCTGTAGAGCGTCGATCGAACGAACCGATTCTATTAAATGATTCAGACTTTTCGGGTCCCCGTCACAAACCCCAAATAAAACAGGCTTTGCGAACATCGCTTCGTTTAGCGTGTCGTACAGTGTAAAATGTTTCATCGACGTCAAACGCAGCGATATATCTGGCTTCTGTATATGCACGCATTAGCCACAACAAAATACACTGAAATTAACAAATGTCGCGAAATACAGTTTACGTTTGGATGAATGCTTTTGAACGCTGTTTTTATTTTTATATTTATGTTTTTATAATACCGACTCATAAAAGAAAATGCACAACTTCCTCTAGACAGGTAGACACGTAACGTTACTGTAGCAATAGCTAAAGCGTTTAAAAACGATTGCACGTGTCTCGTTATATATGCATGTGAATAGACTAAAGTAGATATATTTGCCTTCTCCTTTTGTAACCTACCAGCTAGACGCTTTTCTCGGTGACTTTGCTTTGACAAGGCGCTCAGTCCTGCTTCTCTTGTTTTCACTCTGTTGCGTTGGAACAGGAAGTTTGTGAATTCTTGCAGTCATATGATTCATAACGCAGCGCCGATCTACAGCCGCGAACATGACCGAGATTTCTTCTTTTCACCGCCGAGAATGAAATCGGGAACTAAAGCCTAGTCATTTCAGCCTTTACTCTCTCATAACTCATGTTCTGCTTTGCATAAATATGGCAGAAGAGGTCGTGGGCTGTGTAACAGATGATGAGCGTCACCATTGTGTCCACATGGTCAGTGAGTATCAGAAGGTGGTTTAAACTTCTGTTTGATGGCAGATAGAGAAGATCATGTCTGATAAAGAGGAGCTAGGGATCAGGCTGAAGAAGCTGCTGGTGAGGTTGAATCTTCAGGAGGGGAAGCAGTTGGGCACCATGGTCCAGATAATACAGGACCTCCTGTTCCTGTCCCATACGGATCACTGTGGTGAGTTTTGGCCACTAAAAGAGTCTAGCTTGTGCTTTCTTAACGTTTCTGTTGCATGTCTTAATATATTCATAGACAGCTATGCAAACGTTCAGAATGGACCCCCCCCCTGAGCTCCTTTTCCAGTGGGACATCTGCTGGGATATTTATAGCTTTGTGTTCTTCTTTTGTCCTGCAGTTGAGCTGTTTTCCGAGCAGAACGTCCACATGCCTCTGATGCTGGTGCTGTCATCACATTTCAACAACAAAGTTCAGCAGGTAGTCTGCATGTTTTGCCTGCACACATTTCCTGGCAAATGCTCAATGCTAAAAGTTGATCCAGAATGAATTTCAACTAAATGATACTTTTCAGTCATCATTTAAATGCCCTGTCATGTCATTCCAAACCATAAGACTTTATACCGTGGAACAGAAAAGGAGATATTTAGAAGAATTGTCATGCTGCACTTTTCCACTCAAAAAAATAAACAGGGAGTACATATAAAGACACACACATACGGCATATATTTAAACATATGTGTGTTTAATATATTAATCTTATCTATTGAAATTTTATAAACGTATATATTGTTACATATAAATATATTAATATACTAGTGCAAATGATTAATTGCAATTAATCACGTTCATAATAAAAGTTTTTGTTTACATAATTTATGTACTTTGTATGTTTATTATATGTATATAAACACACACACACATACAGTATAGATTTTGACAGTATTTACACGTTTATACATTTATTTGTATACATATTTTATATTTATATTTTATATAATTTTATATTTATATCTATAATTATATTTTAGATAAATATATTTAACACATATTTTTCTTAAATGCATGTGTTTGCATGTATTTATACAAAAATATACACAGTATATAAACATATATTATGTGCATGTTATGTACACATGCATGTGTGTGATTTAGTATCCAGCAGAAGGTTTTGGTAAAGAGTGCTGTACTGTTTTAATCACAGGTAGGCTGGTCTCTGCTGTGTCGTCTGATGGAGATCTGTCCCTGCACTCTGGATAGTCTGGCCCACCCAGATGAATATGAGTTTACTGAGGTGCACAAGTAAGTCCAAACTATTTCTATGTGCTTGTATGAGCTCCTGCTAAAAAAAAAGTATATAAATGCTGGGAGGATTTGTGCTTACATAAAGGAATTTTGATCTTGAATATAGCACTTTTCACATTATATACTAAAGACCGTGTGCCTCTGAATAAACTCTCTAGATGTTTACGTATATAGATATATATATATATATATATATATATATGACAAAATCTTGGGTGGAACATGGAACTCTGGGATGGCACATATTAAACAAATAAGTAAGCAAATATATGCAAAGTTTTCCTGCACATGGAATTTAGCTGCACAACATATCTTCCATCCGAAAATGGATGTAGCTGTGTTTAGCACTGCAAATAGTTTAAAAGAAAAAATTAATATGGAGCAGTGGACCAGTATGCTATGTGGAACCGATCACTTGTTTGTGGATAGTGTCAAAGCACTTAACAGTATTAAATTGGAGAACGGAGTGTCAGTAACAGGATTAAACACTCAATTTTCAGTTAAAGGCGTTTCATTATTGAATGTCTAGCTCAGTTTGGTATAAATAGTATCTGTGCAGTCTATTTATGAATGCATCCAGCCAAAAGTATGTTGTAAAAGTCTTGAAGTTATGCATGCATAACCCAATGTTCTGCTTGACAACAATTTTATGTAACATTTCTGAGGAGGACGAATGTGCTGATTAAATCACCTAAGTGGAGCATGCACAAGGAAACAAGGGCTCAGGACCGAACCCTGTGGCACACCATAGTATTATGTGGCAGGGGTTAAATAAAATTACGAACATTTCTGTGTTTCCTTCCCAGCATTCAAAGTAGAGCTCAAAACAATACGTTTTCTAAATATTTCCACAACAGCTGTAATTTGTTTAAGTAATAATAATAATTTTAAGTAATAATTTTTACGCAAGTGTTTGCACGTTTGTTCACAGGCAGATTCTTAAGGTGCTTTTGTTGAATCAAAATGACTGCAAGATGATGATGGTGGGCCTGAGAGCTCTGGCTCTTCTACTGAAGTCAGGTAAGACTTGCTTTTAAATAATGTTTAGTTATTTCATAACAAAAGAATTTACCAAACCGGTTATAAGGGAAACAATAATGTGTACATAACATATTTTATGAGTGACATAAAAAAAATGAGTAGAGTAGATTATACTAATATCAATACTGAGAAAACATCTCATACTTGCGGATCGTCTTGTTATGAATAGTCCACATTCCCCTTACACAAAGCTAATTATGATTATGATTAGATATGCATGTGTCATCTCACTTGAGGTGCATTTTCCTGCTGTCCAGAAACTGTGTTTTTTTTTTCTTGTGGGTTTCAGATGAGATTGTGATACAGGTTCTAGATGAGGAGGAAGTGGACGTTTTTTCCGTGGTCCTGCAGGCCATGCGGTCATTTAATGACAAAGAAGAGGTTCAGCTACAGGGGTGTGCTGCTTTACAGCTACTTTTCCAAACAGGTAACAGTGACTTGTAACACATTTTCTTTTGAGGATATGCAATAGTAATATTGGGCCATAAGATTTCTGCGGTGAGGAAAACATAGCAAATTCCAGTTTTGTCTACATAGTACACACTACATACTTCCAGTGTCTTCTATTTCGCTCTGTGAGAACACGAACCCATGAACATGAAGTGTCACTTCGACACCTTTTCATTCGCCGAATACACACAGAAAATTAACAACCCGCCAAAATAAAAGTTCATGTTAACTGAAATAAATCAGACAAGAAAGTTATTACTACTTCCAGTACAGACTTACCCAAAATTGATTTTAGATGTTTTCGAAATGTCAATTAGCAACGTATTGCGAAATGACGAATGAGTTTATATTAACTAAAGTTATGTGAAGGAAATGTAACCTTTTGCCCCTCGCGATTAAAATCATGGCAACGGATTGTGGTAAGAACGAACTTTTCTGCGAATGTACTTTTTTGCGATATTTTTATCAATTTTCAATTTTAATTTGCTCAGTTTCTGACAGCAGATTTTACTCCTCAGAATCATAATAACGATACCAGAATTGCAGCTTATGGAATTTTTTAAAAGAAATATCACACAGATTTTGTCCATGTTTTAATTTAAACCGTAAAGCAGTGTATAATATATAAAGTCAATTAAAAAATGAATTCATTTTTTTATTTATGGTTTATTTTGATCACTACTGTTTGTTTTGATAAATCTGTGTCAAATAAAACACAGAATTAATATATAATGGTAATATACACACATAATATAATTTCTGTATAATCAACCTGCTTGGTTGTCAGTTTCTGATGCTCATCTGGTGGAGTTCATTGAGAACAAGGACCATGAAGTGGTTTTGGATGCGCTCAGGCACTTCATGGACAGTGAGAATGTGGTATTGCAAGCTCTGAAGGTCCTCATACCACTGGCTGCTCCGGGTATAACACACCTACCTACTACTACAAACTATATTCACTATTATTACATTACATTATT
Organism: Enteromius afrohamiltoni; assembly: GCA_034779775.1. NCBI lineage: Eukaryota > Metazoa > Chordata > Actinopteri > Cypriniformes > Cyprinidae > Enteromius > Enteromius afrohamiltoni. Next base: position 15,078,312 of record JAUYWG010000066.1, on the reverse strand, counting down.
ACAAACAGCATTGAATGAGCTTCTCTTTCTTGAGTCTAGCCAGCAATATTGAGATTCTGATGTCCAAAACCACCAAGTGCTACAGTCTGCTGTGTCAGGCGATGGAAATGTGGCTTGACTCGGAGGCCATACAGGAGACTGGATGCTGTTTGTTGCGGAAATTTGCATCAGGTGAGAGCAGGTCAAAGGGCGTTATGAAATGAAGCTGTTCTCATAATCTTTAGAAACTGGTTTATGTTATGTCATGTCTGTTTGGCATTTAACAGAGAGTTACTATAACATACTGGTACTGAATGGTGTCCATAAGGTGGCGGTGAAAGCGTGTGTGTCTTATCCTGAGAATGCCACAGTGCAGGCCGCTTCCCTCTCCTGCCTGAGTGAGCTCGGTGAGTCAGTAAGGACACAGAAATAAACAACATATACAGATAAGATAAGAACCTGGCTCTCCACTGGATCCCTTAGAGCCTATATTTAACAGAATGTATGTGAATAAAAGATCTTTTTTTCCATGGTATTATAAATTTCACAATTGTGATTTGTCATGTTTTTGACTTTTTTGTGCTCCACACAGTACTAATGATTTTGGTGTTTCTCAGCTGAGTTTATTGTACAGAACGAAGGGCTGGACAAAGACTGGAACGAGGAGGACGAGGTGAAACAAAAAGTTGTGGTAAAGAAGGAAGCTACTCGAGGAGTGGAGATGCTTATATGGAGAGAGGCCTGTTATACTGCTTTAGAGAGACATGCTGACGATGCTGCAGTGCAGGTGATCTTAGATCTTATCATCTCATTCTTTGACTTTTACTATAGTGAATATGTAACTTTCCCTCCCATTATCCAATCAGGAAGCTGCGTGTTGGGCTTTAAACAGCTTGCTGCTTCATTACCACACATTCAACCACGTGGAACTGGAAGGAAGGTTAGCATTCCTTCATATTCTTCATGCTCTTATAGTTAGAGATCGAGAGCAATATGATTGAAATAAATAAATGGCTTCTGAAAGTTTGTAAGCAGGATGTTTTGGGTCACCATTGGCTACCATAGTACTTTTTTTTTTCCTACTATGGAAGTCAACATTGATCAAATCAGCTTGCTTACAAACTTTATTCAAAATATCTTCCTTTGTGTTCGGATGAAGAGGTTCATACAGGTTTGCGACTACTCGAGGATGAGTGAATGATGACAGAATTTTCAGTTTTGGGTGAACTGTTCCTTAAAGACTGTCATCGACAGGCAGTTCAGCTTGCTGAGTATGCATGAGATTTAAAAGTAGGCGGTCGTATGTGAATGAGCTCAGGTTGAGATGTTGTAACTGTGTCGATTTGGTTTGTTTCTGTCCCACAGGCCTGCTCTTCATAGTCTCATTATGACTGCCATGCTTTCGCATTCATCCAGTGCGGAGGTTTTCCAAGCTGCTTCTTGTACACTACGCACACTAATACAACATCACAGTAATTATATTTCTTCTGCAATCATATATATATATATATATATATACAGAGAGACTGTGTGAAATGTCAGATAAGTAATTAATTAAATATATTAATTAAAATGATTAAATATAAATAGGAATGAATCTTTAAAAAAAGCATTAAAAAAGTAGCCTACACTTATTTTGATATGTAAAGCACATCATTTTGACTGTAGTGTATTATTCAGTATTAGGTTGTATATTTTACATGTACACAACTGCAACTTCATCAGTTCAGTTCAGTCTACCAAAAATACTTGTCGTGCATTCAGCAGTGCACTTCAACCATATACAGTAATACTAGCACTTACATATTCTATTCCATTCTATTCAGTCAAGTTTACTTCTTGTGCACCACACTCCAAAAAACATTTCTTGTATGATTGTGTTGTTTCTAGTACATGAGAAGCAAAATGACTCAAGATATTAAGTCTTTTGTCTTAAGAAAAAAATCTGCCAATGAGGAAAGAAAAATATATTTTTAATTTGTAATATTTTGCTAATCAAGGAAACTCAAGAATTTGTATTAGAACACAACACACACATTTTTGGCAATGTAGGGTTGTGTTTTTGTACTTCAGGCAGACTGAGGGCTCTGCTGCTGTCACATGGCATTCATGTCAACATTGTGCATCTGATGCGGAAGCATAAGAGCTCCAGCGCTGTGTGTGAAAGTGCCTGCAAACTGCTGCACACACTCTTCCAGAGAGCGTAAGTGCACGCAACTCCCACATCTGATCAGTTATGTGATGTGTAACAGATGAAAACTCAACTGAAGTCAGGATTTGATTTCGCTCCAGGCGTGCTAGTCTAGATGATGCGACCCTGATGCTGGGTGAGATCCTGATTGCTCTGAAGACACATAACTTCATCCCTGAAGTTCAGCTGGAGGGTCTCAGAACCAGTTTAGTTCTTCTGAACCCAGGTAGAATGCCTGTCTCTTGTTTGATTGGATTAAATTATTTTAATTAATTAAATTGTAGTTGTTTTTTTATTCATTAAATTAATGAACTGCAATGCCTGTGTATATAATGTATGACTCTTTGTGGTCTTGTGTGCACAGACAGGAGATTAACAGAGCATGGCACGTCAGTGGCGGACCCTGACACAGTGGACGTGTCCCTGCGGGTGCTGAAGAACCAGTGTGTACTAGAGGGAGCTCACGCTGTCTACCTAGAGGCACTTAACAGGGTAAATGCTTTGTTTCAAATCACCTAAAACAGTTCTGGAGCCTATATGATAATGCTAAGTCTTGTCCCCAATGAACACCTATTATGCCCCTGAAATCATGCATTTCTCCCGGGGTACAGAGAATTAAAAAATATCTTCAATTCTGTTGATGACTGAATATTTAAAGAGTTCATTTGCAAAAACAGACAACTGCGTTTTTAACTATTTGCAAAAATTGTCGTGCATTCCAATTAATCTCAATCAAATAATTAAAAACACAGCTCGATAAACCATAAAGATAGCTAACAGTAACACGATAAGATGCAATACAAACATGATAACAAAATGTATAAAATGAACAAAAAGCTCTTTATTTGTGGTTTTGAAACAACATGAGGATGAGTAGCATAACTGACGACAATTTTTATTGCTTAGAGGTGAGCTCCTCCTATAATATCAGAATACACATTACTGTAAACAGTAATTTGTCATAAATAAGTAAAGGATGAGTCAAAAGAATTTTCAGGGGTAGCCAACTTTTTGCCTGAAATGCGGTCTATACCTTGCACCTGTAATATTTCTTGTAGGAAAGAGGTTGACATAGATCTAGTGGTTTTTAAATTTAAAATGTACTCAGTTCTCTAATTTGATATATGTGTATAGTTTATCAGTAGTGTGGAGATTCAAGAGTATGGACTCGGCGTACTCTCGGCGCTAGCTGACTGTTCTGGAGCGGTTGACCTCATGTGCCAGCAGGGGGCGATAGATACGGTTCTTCATACTCTGCAGATGTTTCCACAGGAGCGTGGTGAGTCTGTTTACCTCACTATGACTGAAGATCTCCAGCCTCTGCTTCTAATCCTAGGTAGACCTTTGAATGTCAGCATAAGGTCTGGTCCACATTACTTCTTATTCTGGACAAAAACATTTTTACGTTCCACTACGCTGCTTTTCCATTGTTTTCTATGTAGCTAAACAGATATGTTTGACCATTGTGTCCATGGAATGCGTTGCACACTACTGGGTATATTATAACTGTATATTAACTTCAAGGTAACTTCACCCTTTGTAGATGTTCACTACTGGGGTCTTAGTCTTCTGTTTTACCTCATCTCTAAGAAGAAGCTCTCTCGTATGATGGTGCCTGTGCTGGCATCAGTTTTGGTCAGCTCAGTACAGCAACACAAAGAGGACACAGACATGCTCCTAAAGGTAGCGCACTACAGTTATAATCAGTTCAAAACCAGAAAGGTTTTGTTTTGTTCCTAACAGTGTGCGTCTGGGTCATTAGGGTTTCCAGGTCGTGTGGAAGTTGTTAGACACCTGCTCAAGTGCTGCAGCATGGCTGCAGAAAGAAGCATTTGAGAAAGACATCTTCCAGATCCTGCGGGAAATGATGGCAGACCAGCGCAGAGATCCAGTAAGAAAATGAAACCAAAAGTTCTGTCGGAAATGCAAGATCTCCTGATAAATGCTACACGTTCTGCTTCAGTTGCAGGCGGTGAGTTGCCTGTGCCTGTCTAAGATGGTGGCAGACGGTGACATCATGTATGCGCTGCTGGAGAGAGCATGTGAGGATGGTGACGTGGACATGGCGGAATGTCTCATTCAGCTGGGCGCTGACATCAACAAGAAAACAAAGAGCGATTCGCTTATATATCAGGTGTGACTTATGACATTTTGGCCCGGTTTCACAAACAGGGTTTAGCTTAAGCCAGCACTAGGCATTAATTAAATATTTATATATTTAAGCAACTTTTACAAAAATGCCTTATAAGAAAATATAACAGGTGTGCATCCTAACACAGAACAATGACACTGACATGTTTTAAGATATGCCAGAGCAAGATATTTTCATCTGAGACAGCTCAAACATGCAGTTTAGTCTGGGACTAGCTTAAGCCTTGTCTGTGAAACTGGGGGTTTATGTCTCATCTTCCGAAGGAATAGTTCACAAAAAAAAATTAGAATTGTAGAAATTTGTACACCCTCAAGTCATCCTACTGTAGGTGTATAGGTGGTAGAATACACATAAAAAAAGCATTTAAGAGTGTCACAATATGCATTAAGCAATCCACATATGTCTTGTGTTTCCTTTTATCATAAAAACTACATTTTTTTCCAGTTTATCAGGTTGTTGTCCAATAATTAACTTTAATTTTTAATTAAATTTAGCCATAGAAAATTAAAAGTCATCCATTTTTTTATATCAGCTATGCATTCCAATAGTTTTGCAAATTTCATCTGGCCACAGAGAAATATAGAGATGAGAATAATTAGCATAACAGTGAAAGCTGATTTCTCCCAATGGGAAACATGTAAATTATGAAAAGTAACAGCCCTAGTACTGAGCCTTGAGGTACTCCATATTGCACTTGTGATTGATATGATACCTCTGCATTTATTGCTAAGAACTGGGAAAAGTCAAATAAGATTTTATCCATGCCAATGCAATTCCGCTAATGCCAACATGATTTTCTAGTCTGTTCAGAAGAATGTTGTGGTTCATAGTGTAAGATGAAAGATAAAACCATCATCAGATGATAAGAATTCTCAAAGGTGAAGGTTTTTGGGACATATCCTAATGACAATGATCAATGAACAACATTCAGATGAGAATCTATGACTTCTGGAAGCACCTCTTTTAGTATCTAAGATGGTATGTACTGGGTGGCCCATTGATATGGATACACCTTAATAAAATGGGAATGGTTGGTGTTATTAACTTCCTGTTTTTGGCACATTAGTATATGTGAGGGGGGAAACTTTTGGCCATTTTGAAGTTGGCCATTTTGGAAAAACTTTAGTTTTTTTCAATAGGAAGAGGGTCATGTGACACATCAAACTTATTGGGAATTTCACAAGAAATTTTAATGTAACTTTATTCATTCTTGAGTTATTTACAAGTTTATAATAACTTATAAAATGTGTTCAATGTGCTTCCCATTGTGTTGTTTATGTATATGTATATATATATATATATACATATACACACACACACACACATATATATATATATATATATATATATTTATACCATTCTGATGCGATTATGTAACTGACGGCTACATGGTTGTAATTTTATCTCTAATGGTATTGTGTTTGTGCAGGTTTGTGATCGGGGGGCTCCTCTGGCTTTACTGGAGCTGCTGGTTTCTGCAGGTGTTCCTGAGCAGCAGTTACGTGGAGCTCTGAGTGTGTGTGTCAGGAGGGGCGATGACCCTGCGGTCACCCTCCTCCTCGCCCGTCTGGGGCTGGACCACACCAACAACGCCCTGTGCCTCGGGAGCTTCCACCTTGGACAAATGAAGGCGTCTTGGCTCAGCGCTCTGCTCTCGGAGTGCAAAACCCAGACTCCAATCAACAAGAAGAACAGTGAGTCTGGCAGTTCTCACATGATCTGGAAGTTGTCATGTATTTGACATGCATGTTCTGGATTTGTTTTCTTTATAATGGCTTCAGTAGAGATATTTATGCAATTAAGTAAAAAAAATGCTATATTTGTGTTAAATGCTGATAATAGCTGAACTTTACATTGTTAATAACTGCTTAAGTTAGACTTAAGTACACTTTATATATAATTCCATAATTCTGCCAAACGTATTGGAATTAGTAAACTAAAATATAATTTAATGTGATTTCTTTTGAAAATGTTATGTCATGTACTTAAATATAAACTGTTTACAGTTTAAAGATTTGAAACCTGTAACTTGAAATTGTCTATCGAATAAAACACATGGAGGTCACACTTGTCTTTTAAGGTAAAGGTCAGCGCTTGGCCAGACAGATCTTGTCAATCCAAAGAAACAAAGGAGTTCGTAGATTACGGAGTGATGCCAGCACATCAGAGTATTTCACAGATGAGGAAAGTGACGACTCACATATTTCCTTAGATGAAAGCTTGGTTCACATGCTTGATGAAATTGAGAGCGATGGTAAGATGATTTTCACATAAATCCATCCATTTCACATAAAGTCATTTCAGTTGTTCAGTTTCTGTTGAAAATGTTTGATAATTATTGAATTATTCGATGTAGATACTGCTATCAAGCTCATTTAAGCATGATAAGATGCATTAAGCATCCGCATGATATTATTCTCTGTATTATTTATCTGAAAGAATGCACATGCTCCATTGTTAGGGAACGATGGGCCTTCACAAGTATTGTTGCATTTGAATGATTCCCCAGACGTGGGCAGGAAACCTTCTTGGAGACATCACAGTCGGTGTAGAAGTGGCAATTCAGAGGTACCAGAAACAGACACACTTCCCGTGTCTTTGTGCTTGTATTTTATCAGTGATTTTAACAATTTTAATGTATTTTTACAGGGATGCTGTGATGAGACCGATCCAAGCGTCCCTCTAAGTAAGCGGTTTAACTCTCACAACAGAGAGGTACACATTAAGAGCTGTCTGACGTGGTAACTAGTCTTAAAAAACAGTGATTTTTTTGTTTTTAATGAACAGGGCAGGGTTTTATTGAAAGTTCCGCTCCTGCTGCTTTTCCTCTGGCCGCGGACAAAGAACCCATCCGTCTGCTCGACCTCTCAGGGAATGAGCTGGGCGATCTGTCCTGTTTGATGGGTGTGAGTGCTCTCAGACAGCAGATTGAAAACCTTCTACGTCTTGATTTGAGCAGCAACAATCTTTCAGAGTTTCCCAGTGTTCTCTGTCAGGTGTGTCGAGACATTTTGACAGTGCGATTAAAGTCAACATGAAACAGCTTTCAAAAACCCATTGTCTAATGTTCACCGAAATATTGCGATTGCACGTTTTATTGTTATTAATAGAATCATAACAAATGAAATAAGTTTCCCTTATGTAAAAGAAGTACACTTAAAGACACGATATGTACGATTTTTGTAATAAAATATCCAGAAATTATATATTTCATTACACAATCATGTCATGGTGTTTTTGTGCTAAATAAATACTGCTGTAATTAACAGTATAATCTGATTATACAGTATTTAGTAAATGTGTAGCTAAAGTAATTAAAGTAAATCTTTAATGTGTTTTGATTGTTGTTTTGTCTGTTTCATGTTAATATTGATCATAATTTAATGTGAGGACGTTTCCTAAACATGCTCAATACATGTTTCCCAACAAGAATTTTATTCAATTGTGTGTTTATTTATTCATTTTTTCTTAGAATTTAAGAAGTCTTACCCGTCTAGATCTTCAAGGTAACCAACTGCAGTCACTTCCCGTGGAACTCCTGGGTTTGCCTTCATTAAACACACTCAACGTTTCTCGCAACTGTATTGGTCCTCTTCTGCTGCTGCACCCAAATCTACACAGTCCAGCCTTACGCCAGCTCAACCTGTCCTTCAACCAGATCACCGTCTTCCCCTTCCAGCTGGGACAGGCCATGGACAGACTGGAGGAGCTCTCGTTGGAGGGGTACGTTCTGGGATAATAGTTTCTCTAGAGTACTGGTTTACTGCAATTTCTTAAAAAAAAAAAAAAAATATATATATATATATATATTATTACAAAAAGACTGTATTTTGTTTTGCTCTTCAGCAATCAGATATCAGAACTGTCTCTCCCACTCTGCCTGGCTGAATTGAAAATTTTAGACATCAGTAAAAATCAAGTTGAAATAATTTCAGATAATTTCCTCACTGAATGTCTCAAGCTGGAAACTTTTATTGCTTCAGTTAACAAAATCAGTAAGTTTTTCCATCTTTACTGTCTTAAAAACATTCCTTTTTTATATAATATGTCGTTTTTGGCTATTAAGGTTTAATTGACCGTGTCACATAACAGAGATTAAATATTTTTTTAAAACAGTGTTTCATTTAAAGTAAGCTGGATAATTCTGTAAAATAGTTTTCTGTTTATCACTACTGTTCTTGACACTCATGTTTTCATACAGGTTCATTGACACACCTTCCTTCAAAAATATCCACTGTTAAATTATCACAGAACAATTTCACAACTGTTCCTGAAATAATCATCAACTTGCCGAAGTAAGTGTACTAACTTGTAAGTGTTATCAAGAATTTCTTAAATGCTTAAAAAAAATCTGATCCTTAAGTTTGTAAAAACATTGTAACTGCAGTAATGCACACGCTGAGCATGCTGACTGGTGAGCCCTCCCTGCTGTGATTGGTCAGATGGGCGCAGTACTTTATGACTGGTCTACCGCTACAGCGCTCCACAGAGCTTGTACCAAAACTATACTTTCTGACATTACTAGAGGTACTTTCTGAGAGAATACGTCAACTACTGTAGCTAGCAAGGACTACCGGGGGAAAAAGTGCTCGCCGTTTGCTTTTGTAAGCGAATCAGACACACCTCTACATTGGGAACTTCAACATTGTATAATGCATAACACTGCGTTAAACATCGTTTATCATTACTGCTGCAATCACAATGATTAGTCTACATTAGGCCTATAGCTGAACAACTGAACTACAGAAACGCTGTGTGCAGGATTGTTACACAACATAACGCACACAAATACGTATTTTGAATGATCGCTAGAAAATACCATCATCAATTATTAATCATACTTACAGGTAGAAGTTCAGAGGAGCAAGCCAGTCCAAAAAAACGGCACTGATCTATCTTTTAAGACCAAGCGTTTGGTGAATATCGTGTTGTACTCCAAGATTGGAAAAGCAGTCATCAGTAAAATGACGCGAACACAACACGAGACTGTACTGCTGAGGTCTTGTTGAAAAAATAAATGCAAACCACTCATTATTTGTAGATTCATCTTTCAGAAGGGCATATAAAACTGTCTTAGGATACAGCGTCTTCTTCACGTGATGTGATCCACATGGAAATTGTACTGTTTGGGGGCGGGGCAAGTTGTTTGCGACGTAGAACGTGGGCGGACATTATGCAAATAGGTTACTTAGTGACATGGATCCGTAACAGAGAAAGATTCTAATTGCTGACGACTCATTTTGGTGAATGTGAGCCGACACTTTTTGATAGATAATAACTTTATCACGACACAAGACTTCAGGTTCCCTTTAATACCCTTCAATAACGCCTAGCTTGTTTTGAACCCGGAATGTTCCTTTGAAGACGCGAACCATTTTTAACCTCTGTTTTTCTGGATAGTTTGCGTTCGGTGGACTTGAGAAATAACAGCATTAGTGATCTGCCGGGTCCGTCTTTCTGGGTCAGTGTAAACCTGAGAGAGCTGTTGTTCAGTCATAATCACATCTCTGCGCTCGACCTGAACGGCCCGGTGCACAAGTGGGCCAGACTGGAGAAACTTCATTTAAGCTCCAATAAACTGACTGAGGTACACTTCATATCGCACTCGGATTCAATCGAACACTGCAGGTTTGGTCTGTCATTGCGGCAGTTAAAATCTTAGTTTTGACACTTTTGTGCTTTAGATCCCTCCTCGGATCGGTATGTTGGAGGACCTGACGTCTCTAGATGTTAGTCAGAATGAAGGTTTGCGCTCTTTCCCTGATGAGATGGGAAAGCTCATTCATTTATGGGACCTACCTCTAGATGGCCTTCAGCTCCAGATGGATCTCAAACACATTGGGAACAAAACCAAAGACATCATCAGGTTGAAATCTGTTTCATTTAGACATTATTTCTTGCTTGCATTTTAGCTTTTACAGTACATGCAGATTTTCTAGAAACTTAGGTTTTAGGAAAGGTTACTGAATATTTCGAAAAGGGAGGTGCCTTTTAATATGGCCACCTATACATGCCTTGCTATTTCGAGACTTTATATTGGTTCAGAATGTGAGCACTCTGGTTCTTACAGGTTCTTGCAGCAGCGTCTGAAGAAAGCTGTCCCGTATTACCGCATGAAACTCATTGTGGTCGGCAGCCCACGTAGCGGGAAAAGCTCTTTGATTCATCAGCTGATGAAACTCAAACGCTCTCAGCGATCTGACCAAAGCACTGTGGGCGTCAGCGTCAGAGACTGGGTCATCAAAAACAAACACAAGAGGATGCTGCTGAATGTTTGGGAGTTTTCAGGTAAGCATCTGCACAATGCTTGCAACATATTAAATATGTCAATAGGAAATAGCAAGTTTTTCTCTGTTGTGCAGGTGGCGAAGAGTGCAGTGGATTTCACTTTCACTTTATGAGCTCCAGGGCTCTCTATCTAGTCCTGTATAACCCGAGTAAAGGACCCAGTGAAATAGACACTATCAAACCCTGGCTCTTTAACATTAAAGTAAGTTTAAAATTTAGCTCAAAATATTTGTAGTACAAGTACAAAACCAAACTGTTATTGTGGAACATTTGGTTTAGATTATAAAAGAACATGATTTATGTACATGAATAATATATTTCAAATCTGTTTTTTTCTCAGGCCGTAGCTGGACAGTCTCCTGTGATTGTGGTCGGAACTCATGCAGATGTGTGTGAAGAGCACCACCTACAGGAGTGTGTTCAGAAGCTGCGAGAGGAGCTGCTGTCTCAGCCGGGCTTTCCAGTGATCAGAGAGAACCACATACTGTGTGCCTGTGAGGAGTCTGAGTCTATCAGCAGGTTGCGCAAAGCCATCTTTAAAGAGCTTGTTGGGTTCAAGGTGATTTACAAAACGTAGTTTTTCCTGGCACTTATTAGCAAATGTTTTCTTGGATTTTAACCAATGAATTGGATTAGCTTTTAAAGCCCTATTAAAGTAGTCAATATAAAAGTGAAAAAGTTGTTGTTGTTTTTTTTTGTGGGTGCCAGCTGATGTCTATGGAGGCCAGTTTCCTCCACTCAATCAAAAATGTTATTGCGAATTTTTATCTCACAATTCTGACTTTTTTTTTCTCAGAATTGTGTGATACAAACTCGCAGTTGCGAGTTATAAAGTCAGAATTGCAAGTTATGAAGTCATAATGTGAGATATGAAGTCATCAGAATTTGTGAGTTATATATTTATGTCACCAATTCTGATTTTATAACTTTCAAATCCGAGTTTGTGTCACGCAATTCTGAGAAAAGATTTAAAAAAGTGATGTCCTTTTTTTTTCAGTGACGGAAACGGGCTTTCATACATGTCAGATCTGACATGATAAAATTAAAGATTTAGTTCACCTAAAAATGAAAATTCAATTACTCACCTTAATTACTCAAACCCACAAGAACTTTGTTCATCTGCGGAACCCAAATTAAGGTATTTTTTATGGAATCTGAAAGCTCTCCAATCCTCCAGACAGAAATGTATTACCATGATCAACACACAGAATAAAACACATAGCAAGGACGTCTGACTTCAAGGGTTCAACTGTAATGTGTTCAAATCTTGGACATATCCTTGCTGTCTATGGAGGGTCAGAGAACTCTCAGAATTCATCAAAAATAATTTAATAATTTGTGTTCCAAAGATGAATGTTCTTACAAATTTGGAACAAAATGAGTTGCGTAATTAATGAAATAGCTGTCGTTTTTGGTGAACTAACCCTTTAATTTGAGATTTGATTGAAAAAAACTAAACTGAGGGGAAATTAAAAAAATGTGAAACATGTAGTAAAGTATGCTAAAGTGTACTTATTTGTCACAAGGGTGTTCACATGGAACAGGTTTTAATTGTGTTTGTTTAATGCATTGTGTCGGTGGCACTGGCAGATCCAGGGGCAGCCGGTAATGGGGCAGCTGATTCCCGACTGTTACGTGGAGCTGGAGAGGAGAGTCTTACAGGAGAGGACTCCTGATTTCCCCATGCTCAAACACAGCAGATTGCTGGAGATCATACAGGACACACAGCTGCAGCTAGAGGAGGGAGAGTTACCACATGCCATCCACTTTCTCGGCGAGGCTGGTGAGAGTTCCTTCACTCCCGAATCCCTTTCTTCTTACTGTTTATATCCAATTTGTGGTTGTTTGTTCAGTTTTGGGTACACGCATGTTCCTAGGGAATGTTCTTAATCACTTGTTATCTATTTTAGTTGCCTTATGTATTGGATTTATTGTTTTAACCTAGTAAACTGTCCATGTTTGTCTCCAGGTGTCCTGCTTCACTTTGATGATCCAGTGCTTCAGCTAAAGGATTTGTACTTCATTGACCCACAATGGCTTTGTAACCTCATCTCACAGGTTAAACACACACACACACCTCGCTTCACCCTGTGATCTGTCCATAGCAGTAACGTCTCATCTGTTGTGTTGATTGACAGGCGTTGACTCTGAGGAACACTGGTCAGTGGGACAGCACTAGAGAAGTGGTGCAGAGAACAACTGTAGAAGGGTTCCTGAACAAAAGTCGCTGTTTCCCCAAAGATCATGTCACTCAGTACTTCAAACTACTGGAAAAGTTTCAAATAGCCCTGCCCTTCGGAGATGACCAGTTACTTATACCTAGCAGGTACTGATAGAACCTTGGTTAATTAAAATGATACATAGTGGTGCATGGTGGTTGTTTTCATGTTTGCTATGTCCCCAGCCTATCAGATCAAAGGCCAGTGATTGAGCTCCCCCACTGTGAGAATTCAGAGGTGATTGTTCGGCTTTATGAGATGCCGTATTTCCCCATGGGCTACTGGTCCAGACAGATCAGCCGTTTGTTGGAAGTGTCTGCTTTCCTGCTCTACGGCAAAGGTAGCACAATACTAACACTAGAAGTCAGTATAAATGATGCCTAGTTCTAGTTGAACCTTACACTTGTCATGGGCTTGATTCCCAAGGTACAAACATACTAATGTGATGTATTAGAAATGTTTTACTGAGTGAATATCACGTAAGATGTTTTGTAAAGGTTTGTGTACTCTACAGAGAAAGCATTGAGGCCTAACCGGATCTACTGGAGGAAGGGCATTTATCTGAGCTGGTCTGCTGAAGCTTACTGTCTGGTGGAGGCCTTGTCTCTAAAAGAGAACCCTGCTAGCTTCATCAAGATAACCGTCCCCTGCTCTCGCAAAGGTAAGAGAGAGCTGTTTTGTTCAGGCCATCCATAATACTACAGTAATATAGATGACAATTGTGATTTCATAATTCTCATGTGATATCACTACGATGTGGTGATTGTGACGATGATAGTTAATTAGTTATGCTTTTGATGAGTTATTTTTGCAGTGATAGCAATGATGATTGTGATCATGATGTTGTGGTGTGATGGTGGTAGTAATGACAATAGCGGTTCATTTAATTCAGTGATATTAATGATGGGATTGATGGTGTTGTGATGCATTTAATTCAATTAAAAATTATTATGATGGTGGTGATTGTGATGTGATGATTAAAATGTTTATTGTGATTGTGGTGCATTTGATCCAATGATGGTGGTGACGGCGATGTTGTGATGTGATGGCGGTAGTGATTAATTTGATTATGTGATTATGATAGTGTTGGTGTTTGTGATGTGATGATTATAGTGATTATTGTGATATTGATGATGATGGTGATGCATTTGATTCAGTGATAGTATTGATGGTCATGGTAGTGATGATGTGATGTGATGGTGGTAATACTAATTAATTTGATTTGGTGATATTAATGATGATGGTTATGATGTGATGCGTTTGGTTCAGCGATAATAATGATGATTACGATGGTGACAGTGTTGGTGATGTTGTGAAGTGATGATTATTGTGATGGTGATGCATTTGATTCATTGATAGTAATGATGATTTTGGTGGTGATGATGGCGTTGTGATGAGATGGGAATTTAATGATTGTGGTGGTGGTGATTGTAATAGTGTCAGTGATGATTATCGTGGTGATTAACAGATGGCAATGTGATGTTGTAGTGGTGGTGAAGCTGACGTGATTGCTTTGTTGAGGATCATGTGGTGTAGGGGTGGTCATGCACATCTCATCAGGAAAGCTGGCTGTTTGCTAAGTAGCCTTAATGTGGCGTTGTGTTGATAACATCACCTGTCCTGTGTGTAGGTCGTGTGTTGTTTGGGCAAGTGGTGGATCACATTGACTCTCTGCTGGAGGAATGGTTTCCAGGCCTCCTCACCACTGATGTCCGTGGCACTGGAGAGACACTACTTAAGAAGTGGGCTCTGTACAGCTTCAGCGATGGACAAAACTGCCAGAAGATGCTGCTGGAAGATCTACTCTCCAACATCAATGAAGGTCTGTATTCACTCTGCTCACGTTCAGAAACACCTTTATGTATGAAAATGGTTCAAACCTGTGCTGTTGCCGGTCTGTAAGATGGTTTGCTGTCGAACCCAGAGGACCCCAGCTGTACTCTGCACATCTCTCAGATCTCTCCAGACCTAGTATTGGGTGACCAGCCATCCAGCACCATACTGGATCCAGAGAAGCTGGAGATGGAGCTCTCTATGGAGTATAGGTTAGGTTAGTACATGAATACATTTTGTAATCGGCTACCCTACCTTTAATCATGGCTCAAAAAATATAAATATATTTGATATTTTATCATCAGAATTTGACTAATGGACAGACTTACCATATTACTTACTGTGACTGTCCACTAAGTAATGCAAATATAAACTAACCGTATTGTTTTACCTAAAGGAGATGGAGGCTTCGGATCTGTATATAAAGCCGTGTACAAGAATGAAGAAGTCGCTGTGAAGATTTTCAATAAACACGCATCTACACTTTATGTTCATCGGCTGGTAAGACAGGTGAGTTATGCTATTGAAAAAGAAATCAGGCAAGTCTTTTTGGTTATGGCATGAGCAAGGTTACCACTAATACATTTGCTTTACTATCATTTGTTTCAGGAACTGACAGTACTTGGCAGACTGCGTCACCCCAGTCTGGTGGGGCTTTTGGCTGCCAGTTGTAACCCACACATTCTTGTGATGGAACTCGCCCCATGTGGGTCTCTGGACTCGCTTTTTGAGCGTGAAAATAGCAGTCTCAGCCGCAAGCTACAGCACAGGATAGCACTGCATGTGGCGGATGGTCTGAGGTGGGTAGACCAGCTACCCAATTCATCAAAGAAGTCAAACATTCTGGGTTCAATTCAAGTTTAAGCTTTAGCACAGCATCTATGACATGTTTTTCATGTGTTCGGACAGATATTTGCACTCGTCTATGATTATCTACCGAGATCTGAAGCCTCACAACGTTCTGTTGTTCAACATGAAGACGGATGCTGAAGTCATCGCTAAAATCACAGACTATGGCATAGTGCAGTACTGCTGCAGTATGGGCGTCCGCAGCTCAGAGGGAACACCAGGTACCTCTAGCATGCCCATAATCCTGTTATTAAACAGAGAGAGAATGTTTGTTTATAGGTTATATTTATAGGATCTTCCACGCACAGGTTTTAGAGCACCGGAGGTCGCCCGAGGCAATGTCATCTATAACATCCAGGCAGATGTATATTCATTTGGTCTGCTGCTGTATGACCTTATGACCCACGGGGAGCGGATATCTGATGGGATGAAGTTTCCCAGTGAGTTTGATGAGGTGACTGTGCAGGGAAAATTACCAGGTAACACGCTGAGTTATACATACAGTACCAAACATACAGTTTAAATGTGTGTATATATATACTTATGTATATAAAAAATGCTAATATGCTGTTTTCTTCCCAATAAACATGTCTGATTATTATCATAGTTAAAAACTGTTTGTGCTGCTGAATCAAAAGTTCAAAAGAAAACATTATATATATATATAGACTTATATACTGTATATATATACACACACACACACACACACACACACACACACTACACATAGGAAGTCTTTACTGTCAAAGCTCATTATTGTCACTTTTGTATGTGTTCAATATTTGATTCAGTGATATTATATTAAATCCAAAAATGTATGATTTTTTTTTTTTGGTATTAAAAACACTCCCCACATTATTCACATTTGGTTACATTTGATTGCTATATTAATGTATAATAACATTATTGACTTTCTCCATAACCACTGATCTAGATCCAGTTAAGAATTACGGCTGTTCTCCATGGCCAGGGTTTGAGTGTTTGATGAGGGAATGTTTGAGAGAAAACCCACAGGACAGGCCTACATCTGCTCAGGTTAGACTGATTACATCTGATTCTAACTGCTTGCTAGCTTATTACATCTTAGAAAGAATCACCTATGGATTTCTGTGTAAACATTTAATGTCTGTGTGTGTGTGTGTGTGTGTGTGTTTTAGGTGTTTGATCGTCTGAATTCTGTAGAGATGCTTTGTCTGATGCGGGAGCTGACATTGATGAGTTTCCCTGGTGAGTGTTTCACTGTCTCTGGTGTCAGCGGCGGTGCAAACGGAGGTAAAAATACTTGTGTGTGGATTGGAGGTGGCAGTTCCAGCCAGAAAATGGGGTGTGTGACATCATTGGATCTGGAGACAGGGGGAAGCTTGAGCCAGGTATGAATTTTACACTGCTATTTTATCTAAACAAGTATGATCATTTAAGTAGGAGTTTTCAGTTACTTGCCATCCAGTTCAGCCACAATCTTTGAGGAATTAATTCATTGACTGCTGTTTATTTAACAGTTAAGTTAACAGTGTTCCCGCCCTCTTTTAGGAGATTGACAGCAGTCCTATCCTCTGCATGGTGATCGTCAGAGCTCCAGGGTCATGCAGTGATTGGCTAGTTGCTGGTACACAGTCAGGTTCACTCTTCATCATGGATACTGAGAATGCAGAGGTTCTGCACTGCCTGAAGAGTGTGAAGGACTCTGTGACATCACTATACTTTCACACTCACAGGTGATTACATGTACATTTCTGAGCAAAAAGTGGAACGGCTACTTGGATGTTTAGATGATAGAGTGATGTTTACATTTTTCAGACACTTTAAAAATTACCTTTTGGTCGGGACAGCAGATGGATCGCTAGTCATTTATGAAGATTCAGTTTTGGAGGTAAAGCTTTTTAAATCATTGTTTATTATTTTAACCCTCTGGGTTCTGAGGTGATTTTGGGGCCCATGAGATGTTTGGACGTGCTCTGATATTTGAGCTTTTTTCAGCTACTTAGAACATATTATTGACCAACCTGTAAATTTCTTGTAATCAGCACAAACTGCTCTACAATAATATGAATTTACATGTTTGCATTTTTAGGAACAAAGTATTATGCGTGGTTAGTAAGTTTTGTGAAAATAAAACTAGCTGAAATAAGGCCATTTAACTCATACTTCATAGTCCTGCACAAGACTTTTGAGTAACCAGTGTATTAGGTGTTTTTTGAAATTATTTGTATTTTATTTAAAACGCAGTATAATTAAAATATACAAAATGAAGGTCAAAGATAAATTACTGAGCAAATTGATCTATCTACAGAGATGTTAACAGACTTCAATCTTGAGTCAATCTCAGAGTCAATCTTGAAAACAGATTCTGTTCAACAGCTCTACATAATACCTGATATTTAAGTGTTTGCTGCATTATTTCAGTATTTACTGTACAGTTAATACGGTTGCACTTTAAAATAGACCAAGGCTTTTTTCAATTGACATTGAATTATGAACTTTAATTGTTGATTACACTTTATTTTGATAATCCACTTTAGACATTCTACTAACTATAAGTAATTTTGCAACTACGTGTCAACTAACTCTCAGGGTAGACTATTAGGGGAGGTTTAGGGTTAGTAGACATGTAGTTGACATGTTGTTACAAAGTTTCTGTTAGTATGTTGTGGACCCATCAAAATAAAGTGTTAGAAGCTATTAAACAGACAGTCTAATAACATTCTAATGACTGCTAGATGACATACTGTAGTTGCAAAGTTACTTATTGTAAAAAGAATGTAAGTAAAAGATAGTGGACTATCGAAATAACACTATGGAAGTGTTGCCAAATTGCCTAGCACTGTAATTGATTGTGTACACTGAGATTCAAAAATGTATTAATCTAGGACCAGTAAGATAAGTTAATACTTTTTATTTTTAAATGATGCATTAAACTGATCAAAAATAACAATACACAACAATACATTTATAAATATTGCTATTTGCTTATTAGCATCATATTAATTTCTCTCTCACAAACTTTCCATCTATAGAGAATTATAATTTTTGATCAAATACACTTTGAGAATTATAATTTATGATCAAATACACTCAGCCTAGGTAAATAATAATATAATAAATACTAAAGTAATAACATATAAAAATTATATAATAAAAAATAAACTGTAGCATTCTCTCAGGTTTGTATAGGTAAAACAGCAATGTATTATCTCAGATGCCTGATATATTTGATGTTTTTTTGACTGCAGGTGAAGAATGGTGGTCCAGTGAAAACACTGCAGGTTGGTGATGTGAACACTCCTTTGATGTGTCTTGGTCCATTCAGTCAAAGTCAGGAGCGCAAAGAGTTGTGGGCTGCCTGTGGCAGCAGGGTGTTCTCTCTCACAGTGGAATACGACATCTGTAGAAGCATAGACACCAAACCCAAACTGCTGTACCTGTGAGTAACACTAACACTGCTAAATAACAAGCATAACTTTATCTGTTCTTTTAAAACAAATCACCATTATATTTATTTTTCTGCCAAAAGTAAATATGATGTATACTGGGTCAAACAATTAACAGGGACTTCAAAATAAATGCTCTTGCTCCATTAACACTGGGGGTGCCTCAGGGTTCTGTGTTTGGCCCCATAGTCCCAAAGTTGAGCATTATATACAACACACACATGGGGCAGTCATGGCCTAATGGATAGAGAGTCTAATGCAGAAGCTAATTTCAGACCGTACACTACATTTCCAAAGGTACCGCACTACATTTCCAAAGGTACAACGTGGACGGTCACACCGTGCTTCATTTTAACCAAAAAATGGTTCTTAACCGGATGTTAATGGATGGTCCTCTCAATGGTTCAGCGGTAAAACATAAAAGCTTGCCCCAGTTCTCAAATCCCTTAGGTCTATGGAACTTTCAAATTCATCCCATACATGTTTAGGTGTGATCTTTGTGCGTACTTTTTACATTTTCCCAGTACCAAACTAACCTTGGGCACTGGACATGTCACAACAGAAGGACATCTGAAAGGGTTCATCTGAAATATACTTGACATTTATAGAAGGGGTTGTTTACAGGTTGGTCATGTGGTGTACTTGGCACCAATATAACATTAGTGTTCAAGCATCATGACAGATAAGACAGGAAGAGATGCATGCTCATACATTACTCATCCAGTCTGATGAATCCACAATATAAACTCAGGTATGAAAGACAAATTAAGATGATTATAAACTGCACAGATAATGCACTTTATGATTGGGTCCAGTGAGATTGTATATATGTGACCCTGGACCACAAAACCAGTCTTATGTCGTTGGGGTATATTTGTAGCAATAGCCAAAAATACACTGCATGGGTCAAAATTAATTGTTTTTTTTTTTTTGCCAAAAATCCTCTAATATTAAGTAAAGATCATGTTCCATGAAGGTATTTAGTCAATTTCTTACCGAAAATATATTAAAACGTAATTTTTGATTAGTGATGTACATTGATAAGATCTTCATTTGGACAACTTTAAAGGTGATTTTCTCAGCATTTAGATTTTTCTGTACCCTCAGATTCCAGTTGTATCTCAGTCAAATATTGCCCTATCCATCCAAATCATACATCAATGGGAAGCTTTTAGATCATGTATAAATCTTAATTTCAGATAATTAATACTTACGACTGGTTTTGTTGTCCAGGGTATTATGTATAGTAATGGGCCAATCACCGAACCCTGAGGCACCCCCAGTGGTTTGCTGATGGTATTTTGCCCATGAAGTAATACTCAGAATGCGACATTCAGTTTTTGTGATGTCCAGACCAGAGAGAGTAAATTGGAGAAGACTGAAGAAATTTAGTTAGATAGCCTGTTACACAGAATTTCTTGGTGATGTTTTTCAGTGCTTAAGCATGTTTATCTGTTTGTTTGTTTAGGCAGCAAGGTCTAATCAGCAGTATTCCTTGCATATCACTGTTAGCAGTGGACAAACATGTGTATGTAAGTAAACGGGACGGTCACACCGTGGAGGTCTGGGATAAGAAGACTGAGAGGATGATGAACCTCATTGACTGCACACAGTTGCTCGGGTGAAGTTGCACACACTCACACACACTGACCCCATTTACACTTGTTATTAACATTCGTTTCAGATCATCTGATCACATGTTTTTGCCACTAAATACAAAAGTGTCCAAAATGAAATGCATGTGTGGTGTTAATGCTTGTCTGACCTGCCTGTCAATCTCCCATTGCAACAAAACAATGATATTTTGTTAACGTCTGTTAAGAAAAATCAACAAGACTTTAAAGATCTTGGATTTGTTTCATATCAGCATAAAGTTACACTGATGTAAGCACATCTAAAGTTTGTTTGTTCCAGGAGTTTGACTGAAGTTAACGTTCTGTATGAAACATTCATATGTAAGCTGCCGCTCCTCGACTTGTTTTTTCTCATATACGTTTCATGAAATCAGAGAATCTTCACATTTGAGACTAAGTATGATAAGTATAAGTTGACCCTATGTGATCAGATCACCCAAGATAGATGGTAGTAGTTGGTGGACCCTAACTTCCTAACCCTTCCGATCCACAACAGATTAAGTCCTGCTAAAAAGCCGAAAGTCCAGAATGAGGCGACTGTTCAATCTCTGTTGGTCCAGCACAGCGGTACTCTGTGGATTGGGACCAAAGCAGGACGCATTCTGTTGGTGGAAGTCTCCAGCTGTCAGCTACTGCAGACCATCAGCCTTCACTGCCACTCCATACACTGCATGAGCTCTGTTCTGCTAGGTACACTTCCCATTTCCTATATTCACTTTCATGGCTATGTTTCTTAATACACTTGTCAAATGAAATCGAAAAGCACTCACTGGGCCTCTTTTGGATTTGCATTATATACTATCTGGTTGTTTTCTGGTTCTGCTGGGTCAAAGAGCACTCAAAAGTTGCATTTAATATAAATTTACACTATTATACGTTTTTATTTGATTGCAACCAACATGCAGTTACATATCTAAAAACATTACAGTCAGTTAATGTTCTTGTAAAGTATATTATTTAGTATTAAGTTCAATGTAATATACACTTTAAAAGGCTTTTGTGTGTTTTAACTAATTTCGTAGAGAAATATATGTTCCTTTAAATATTTGTGATCTTTTGATGATACTCTTTTGCAGACACACTCAGCCGAAAGAATGTTGTTGTAGTACTGGGTAGACGCAAACGCATCTCACAAGACCAAATCAAAACACAAGGTACGAATGGTATAAATACATGCATATTCAATTTTAAAGGAGTTGCAGCATCTATTATTTTTAAGCTTTAACGATATCGTTTTTTAAAAATTATTTCAATAATATGCATAAATAATTTAGATAAAGTAATTTTTTTTTCCACAAAAGAACTAGGAACATGTGCTTCTGAGCCTTTCAAATATTAATATTTATGATGCGTTGGTGTTTTCCGTGTTTGTGCTAGCCCCAGCTGAGGATTCGGTCCTGACAATGTGGAACGGTTCACTTCCTCTGGAGGTCAGGGATCTGATCAGACACTGTGAGCTACGAGCAAAGATCAGCAGCAAAATGAGAGAAACTCTCCACAACTGATCATCCTCTTCATCTGCGCATCATTTCCCGCCACACGTCAGCTGAGAAACACGCAGCATTACCGTTTGTCATTTTATAGCACATCAGTGAAAAAAAGTGTCTACTGTTGGTAGTGCAGGATGAAGCTCCGCTCACAGAAGGAAGCAGATTTCAGTTTCGCGCAATTCCAGTCTGCCTGTGAAAGAGCATCAGTTGATGTGACCGAACCTTTCCGTTTTTTGAAAAAGGGACCCGTGTGAAAATGCAGTTATATAGCCAAGGGAAACATTTATTTTCGTTACATCTCATATGTAGCCATGCATTGATATGTTTAGATAATACAGAAAAACTGAGTTTGCTTTAATATTTTATAGTACTGTATTGATTCATGATCTGAAGCCATAAGAACTGAGCAGAAAGCCATGGTTTATCAAAAAGATCTCTAATACCTCTTATGCAAATGTGTCATGTTTAGTTTTCACTGTGACACAACAGTTGCTACTGCTGTTAGCATCATGGGAGCACAGTGAATCAACAGCTAGACTGGCATAAAAAAAGCACTTTTTAAAGGAACTCCCACATTAATGCTAGTATAATGAGGATGACACATGCAAATATGTCAAATTCCAGAACTGACAATGAAGTATATGTATTAAATCTGTGTTAATTGTGTGAATATGACATTATAAGATCGATTCTGAATTCTGAGCTAGAAGCTAATAAAGTTACACTTTTTGTGAATTACAGTCACACTATTTTCACTGCCCAAAAGTCAAGTCAAGCACAGCAAAATATAACTGGAGAACAAGCCATAGATAAAGATGCTATGATAATATTTTTGTTATAAATATGACCTTTTTCTGTAATTTTGTCTGAGTTACTTTTGATGATTTATATGCTGCATGCAAAGTATATTTTAATAAAATTTTTGTCATTTTGTATGTTAACTTACCGCGCTTTTCATCTTTTTTTTCCCTTGTCCATTTTTGTAAAATAGATTTTTTTTCAAAACCCAACATAGATAACTCTGATATAAATACGTAAAATGTGTTAAAATGCTATAAAATATAAATCTTTATTTAAAAATAATTAATACAAATATAAAGGATATTAAATAGTGATATTGTTATTACTACCAAATAATAAAATGATTTAAAGTGACAGTAACAATTAAAGATTGTTTAAAAAATCAAGAACAAATATATTACAAAATACATTTTTATACAAATATAATTTATATTAGGTTCTAATGTTATTGCTATTAAATATTACTACAAATAAAAATACAGTAATAGTCAAGAAATGCTCTACATTAAAACTCCAGAACAAGCGCGGCGCTGTGATGTGTTTTGTAGCCAAAACCGAACAGCCCTAGAAGAAGAGTCATGTGTTCCGACTTGAAGGGGGTGGAGCTTAGCTGCCCTGAATTGTTTTTTTTTTTTTTTGTTTTTTTTAACTCTTCACTTGTTTTAATTTAACATATTCCTCGGTACATTTATTTGCTGTTGGTGTGGATTATTGTTTTTAAAAGGCCTACATGGACACTTCCGCCGATATTTCTTTGAAAGGCCTGACACCCAGCGCCCCCTGTCTGACAGGAAACGGCCAATGAGGTTCGCCGTCCGATGCCCTCCCCCCGCCCTCCAGCGTCACGTGACACAAACAGAGCTCTATCTGGCCTTGTACGTCACGCTGACCCACTTGGTGACAGCAGAGGTTATATCACACCGACCAGCGCTAAACTTCACCTAACATCGCTTCAGAGAGCAGCGGACACCGACGCTGGCATGAACCCGATTGCGGTCGGATCCTGACGTTATTAGAGCCGGTTACCGGAAGACTCATCGGCTCCGGAGGAAACTCGGTAAGTTATGTATCTGCTATCATTCTCAGCGGCGCATGTGCAGTCGAGCGCTCGTGAAGTTCAAACATGCCGTTTTCTCAGATTACATCATATGTGTGACAGTTACCAACAACTTTAGTGACTTTCGGGACAGCGCTACACTCCGTGGAAATTTAATACGGGCTTTCATACTTGTTCTCATCAGATCTGGTTTTCAATATGTCCTGTTCATGCGGACCTGCAGCGAGGGTTATTATAAAGTCTGTCCATAAAGGTGAGCGGAACATCAACACGTCATAAATACACATAAACCGTTACAGGTTTTGTTTCGTTTTCGTTCCGGGAACATTTTGAGGGCTTGATATCTTCAACTAAGGAGGTTTTTAGTCTCAGTGGGCAATTCCAGGAATGCTGTGTCAAATAAATTCCCCAAGAATTGTGCTATTGGTTTTCCAAAAAGCTATCAAATGCTAACCGATCGATTTGATTAATTATGTGAAATATCATTGGTATGCTTGAAAGTTGCAACATGCCCACAAAGCTGGCAGAATGCAATACTATATAATATACATTTATGTAATATAAAGTGTTTATAATTATGATACTTTCATAAATTAATCGAGCCCACTGTTGACATTGCGTTATTAGTAGTGTTCAGTGACGAGGATGCTAATGTGGTGGTGGTTGTCATATTCAGTGTTTTTTAAAACTATTGTAAAAGAAGCGCACTTAAACATACTGTTAAAAGAGTACAGAAATACCTAATTGAACAGTTGAGCCAAAAATCATCATGTCTGGATGTTCTGCAGTAAATGGGTGCCGTCAGAACGAGAGTCCAAACATCACGTCCGTCAATTAAGGTCTTGCGCTGCATGTTTGTGAGGAACAAATGTATCGTTGAGACGGTTTAGTTGTTCGGTGATGTCCTGTGTGTTGTTTCCCGGCAGGTTTCTCTCGGCCGCATCTTCAGCTCTTCAGCCACGCTAGAGTGGTTTGTGATCAAGTCCATCTCGTCCCGTTTGTGCACGTGAGAGCGTTTTCACAGACGGCAGTGTGCTTTGCCTCTAAAGACGGTACACCCAGAGACAGCGATGGAGGAAAGGTACTCTTCTGTCTTTTCCACTGCTTGTGTGACGTGGGAGATATTGACAGCTACTGATGGAGCTGTTTTGCAGAAGGGTGTAGGTGAGGCGGGTGGAAAGCGGGCGTCGGGCGCTGGAGGCTCAGGGAAAGGTGGCGGTCAGCTGAGATGCCCGAAATGTGGAGATCCTTGTACACACGTGGAGACTTTTGTGTGTAAGTATCACTCTTAGCAGTTTTGTTTGTTTTTTAGTACTGAAATGAATAACTGCATCACCAGTCAGCTTCTGTTCAGTTTTATTCAGCTCTTACTTACAAAGTCTGTAAGGGCATATACTGTAAATGACACCTGTGCACAGGTCCTTCTCAAACAATTAGCATATTGTTATAAAGTTCATT
>JAUYWG010000066.1:15036649-15050122 GCA_034779775.1 Enteromius afrohamiltoni | reverse complement strand
TTTTCTTCTATATACATGCATGGGTTTGTATTTATACATACATAATATATAAATGTGGGCTTTGCTTATTCATGTCAACAACTCTTGATGAAGATTAAAACATTTTATTTTGAAATCTATTGTCATGATATTGTTCACATTTGTAGGTAAAACCCTGCTGGCCCAGACTCTGGCTAAATGTTTGGATGTGCCCTTCGCCATCTGTGACTGTACCACCCTGACACAGGCGGGATATGTTGGCGAGGACATCGAGTCTGTTATTGCCAAACTTCTGCAGGATGCCAACTACTCAGTCGAGAAAGCCCAGCAAGGTCAGACTCATCGTAGAAAAGAAAAACACGCACATTTTACTGTAGATTAACAAACTCTGTGACTTTTGTACATATATCTTCTGCGTTCCTGTGAAGCGAGCACACTAAAACAATGCCGCCCCACCTATGTGTAATATTTTTATTTGATAAGTTATGTCATGATCTTTCATTACAAGGAAGCTGACTGATTTAAAACGCCTCCATGCATGACCTTTGAACATTTCAACATTTTGATTCCTCTTTCTTGCTTACTTTAAAAATAACCCATTTTTATTCGGACGACTGTGATTATGTCGTCGTTTTCATTCACTTGCAGGCATAGTATTCCTGGATGAGGTGGATAAGATTGGCAGTGTGCCTGGAATTCATCAGCTGAGAGATGTTGGGGGCGAAGGAGTTCAGCAGGTCTGTGATTATATTTCATCTGTCCCAAAACTCTGTGATTCTCTCCCAGCCAAAACACAGAGTTACTGGCCTACTAAACCACTTCACACTGCTGTGTCTCTTATCAGAGCTACCGCCTGAACACACAGCCAGAACTGTTGAATAGATTTTAATATCATTTATTTACAAGCAGGGTTTGAAGGTAACTTTCACTCACCAGCCACTAATCATTTTTTACTACTAAATGTTCAAGTTACCAAAAAAACAAATACTGAAATAAACCAACTGCTTGCAGCTGTCCACACTGAATGTGACAAAGCAGACATTGCAGATCACTTGAACTTTGTGTCCGTAAGTCATAAATAGAACGAGGCATCGGTTTACTATCAGCTATTTGTCGTCCAGTGTAGGCAGCATCGATGATCATATTGGGTTCTACAGTGGTTTCACACATAAATTAATGATTTCGAATTAATAGATTTTCACATTTTTACATTTTACCTTCAAAGTAGGGCTGGGCGATTTAATGGTTGATTTGTTTAAAACTCTTTCAATAATAAAAGATACGTTGAATGCACAATTAAAACCGCCAGTAGGTGGCAGTAAGTTACAGTGAGTTGTTATGTCCGAAACTAATCGCTTGAACGGATGACTCATTCAGGAACGAAACATGTTGCTCAGAGATGCAAAATAACGCAATTATATAATAATAATAATTTGTGATCAATTTAAAGGCATTTCATTTGACTGAATCATGCAGTGAAAGAACACACACTAAATGCGAACCTGAATGCAAACTTTGAAGGTTTTTTTTTTCTCTTTCTGCAGAATACTTGATAATGTCAAATCATACAATTACGATATTATCACAGACTGCACATACCTGTCCGTCAGCGTCTATCAAAACTATATATTTGTCATTTAAAATGAGAAACCAAAATTAGGATATACAAGATATACGAAATGTAAACTAAGCAGCGCTTTTACCATTTTGAAGATTATTTGTTGATAAATTTCATTTTGAATCATGTTTTTACAAGCTAGCCAAACAGACATTCACAATTTGTTACAAAGACAGCCACCGTTGTTAAACCAAGTAAAATGAAAGCAATGTTTTTTCTGAAAAAAGTTTCAAAAATCAGTCCAGCGATGAACTTTACATTGATAGGAGTACATGTACTGACCCTAAACGCTTTTAGTGTGGACAGACAAATAACTTATCTCTTTAAACTAAAAACAATGGAAATCACTGGTTTAAATATGAAAAATAATATAAATAAAAAAGGGTCAGGCTTCCACACGCTTTAGATTGACAGAACTAGACAATGTGGGCAACAAATGGCAAACAGTTCAGCAAGATTGTGTGGGTTCAGTGAACACCAGGTTTACCGTAGCATCATTTAGCTTCATCAGAGTTACCGTAGAATCATTTTTTGAAGTTTAATTTTTACATGACAAATGGCCCACCAACAGAGCACTGTTAAGAGTTCTAATCTTCATGTCTAGGTACTCTAGTCAGCGGTATGTGACAAGTCAGGTGATAAACAAACACTATCCCATGTGTTCAAAGCTGAACTATCTGGTGTTCCTGTCATGCCCAGCTGAATAATCATATTGTGTTGAATTATTATAAATAAATTAAGCTTAAAGGTAAGGTAACTGATATCTTGTAGACAATTTTTTAAATCACTCCCAGACCCCAAAAGAGTCTCGCCCCTGTTTTGATAGCTCTGCCCCACACATACATACACAACCTAGGCAATGATTAGTTTTGTGAAACAAAGCAAAACCATTGTTATATTATGTCTTTTTTTTAATGGTGCAAGCGTTAATGTTTATATCAAAAAGAGAAGCGGACCAAGAAGCGAACCTTGAGGTACCCCAGTGGTGCTAGCTGTTGTGTCTTAGGTATTCTCATGTCTGAAAGAAATCTTTAAGAATCAGGACACAAACCATCAAGTAATAGGATAAACAGAATACTGTGGTAATTCACTGCAGAACAGAAAGCTCCAGCAGAATTACATCATTTTGCATTTTATAATTTGTCGTTGTTCCGATGTCTGTTCAGGGTTTGCTGAAATTACTCGAGGGAACAATTGTTAATGTTCCAGAGAAGAATAGCAGGAAGTTGCGAGGGGAGACGGTGCAAGTGGATACAACCAACATTTTGTTTGTGGCATCAGGTGCTTTCAACGGGCTGGACAGGATCATCAGCCGTAGGAAAAATGAAAAGGTTATTTTTCTACAGTACAATTATTTACAAGTTCTCCAACGTTTGCCTGATTACAGTGTTTTATACTTTCTTGATGTCCCCTATATGATAGTATCTTGGTTTTGGGACACCCTCTAACCTGGGGAAAGGGCGTCGAGCTGCAGCAGCTGCAGATCTGGCCAACAGCTCAGGGAATGAAGCGGATGCAATAGCAGAGATTGAAGAAAAGGACCGGCTCCTGCGGAATGTTGAAGCACGGGATCTCATCGAGTTCGGCATGATTCCAGAGTTTGTGGGCCGTCTGCCTGTTGTGGTGCCACTGCACAGTCTAAACGAGGAGATGCTGGTGCAGATCCTTACAGAGCCTCGTAACGCAGTGGTCCCTCAATATCAGGCCCTCTTCAATATGGATAAAGTATGTATATCATGCAGCATGTACACCCGGGGTGTCCAATCCTTCTCCTGGATGACCAATAAATATCCTGCAGTGTTTTCTCCAAACAACTCCAACGCTCTTGCTTGAAGTTCTTTATTACCTGGTTCAGGCCATTTTAATTGGGGTTGGAGCTAACCTCCACAAGTGGCCCAGGAGCAGGATTAGACAAACCGGAAATACACCAGCTAACATGGTTGTAACCCATATTTTAGACACTTGTAGTGGTTCTTGCTGTATCGATAGTAAGTCTGCTTATTCATATTTTGATTTTGTGATTTTCATTTCAGTGTGAGCTGAATGTATCTCCAGAGGCATTAAGGGCAATTGCCCGTTTTGCACTGGAACGGAAGACAGGAGCCAGGGGTCTCCGCTCCATCATGGTAAATAACAGGAATCCACATTTACATTGCAGTCCTTTAAAAAAAAAAAACCTGCTTACGATTTCTTTTTAAAGGGACCCTTATCTGATATCTGCATTTACACTGTACACTGGGAGACAGAAACAGGGTTGCCAGGTCTCCAAAACAAAACCACCCCAGCTGCCAATCAAAACTAGCGTTTATTTTGACAGGTTTTCGAATCAGCGGGATTCCCCCTCCAAGGGGAGAGGTTGTATTAACCTACCAACTAAAAAACAACCCCCTAAAACATTCTAAAATAATCTGAATTGGCAAAACTACTGGTACTGACCTGGAAAAACTTTGCTTTACTCAACGTCATTTGCCATCGTGACTTTTTTCATCTTCTTTCCGTCCACCGGTGCCATTTGGAACATTGCATTAAACCAACACTGAAAGGAATCGTCAAGATGCACTTTAATTTTAAAAAATGAGTAGGATAAACTTTTTATGCGATTTTTCATAAAATAAATTGAATACATTTCACCATGTGCTTTGAAAAAGTCATGTGACTTTGCACTAGGAGACTAATTTGACTAACCAGTGCACCGATCCCATTGTTTTGGTTATTCTGAAACCTGTACAGCTGGCATCTGACACTCAGTTGCTTCTAGTTTTCTTAGAGATATTTAGTGCCAGTTATCAGTGTTCTCTTGAACTCGTTGAATTGAACAGTTGAAATTAAGTTACTCAAACCATGTAATGTAAAAAACGATCTAAGTCAACAATCTCCAATCCTGCTCCTTGAGTGCCAGCATCCTATGGAGTTTAGCTCCAGCTTACCCCAACACACCTATCTGAAAGTTTCTATTCATCTTGACGGCTTTGAGTGGCTGCTTCAGGTGTGTTCAGATGAGGACAGTGTCGCTTCAGAAGCGGGACTGGATAAATCTTTTTACATCTCTGATGTTTCATCTCTGGTCTTTCAGGAGAAGCTCTTGCTGGAGCCCATGTTTGAAGTGCCTCAATCTGACATCATTGCTGTGGAACTGACTAAAGAGGTGGTGCAGGGCAGGTGTGGACCACGCTACATTAGGTACAACTAGGTTTTTCAAAAGTTGGCGTGGCTAATGGCTTCCTAGTAATTTTTTGGAGTCTGAAGTGAACTTTGTGTTTTTGTGATCCAGAGCTCCTCCCAAAGAAGCAGAGGAAGAGTTTGACTCGGCCTCCGAGGAAGACAACTGGCCCAGACACGCTGATGCCGCGAACAACTGAACGTGAAGCTGCTGCGCGCTCATAAGCAAAACGCTATGGCTATGGATTCTTTCCAGTCAGACCTAAACAGAGAGCGGTGTTTGTAGATTTTTAAATCACAGCACAATTGGAATATGTATTACATTAAATATGGTGCATTTAATAACCTAATGCAGATGTGATAGAGATATTTACACTAACGTAGTGGAGGTCTAGCTTAATCTCTGGTGATTGTATCTCTCTAAAGATAATTCTATACTGATAAAGACGTGAGTGGGCGATTTGTTGCCGGTATGTGAACATTAAAAGGGAAGTATACGAATTATGTGAAATTTCAAAATGTTGAATTTTAGTATTTCTGGTGCAAAATACACCTATGACATATGTCCTTTTTCAGCAGGACACACATGTGACACTTTCCTATGCCTCTGTTTTAACCATGTCGTAACCAATTCTACAGCGCAAGCCTCTGTTACACGCATCTAGTTTTTAGGTTTTACTGCTTTCTTAAGAAAACTGTTAACTTAAGAGCCGAACAAAAACAATGTGATAATAAATTTGACAAAAGTTGCACATATTTTCTGTGCTGTCTGATTTGTGCTTTCTGTTGCTTTAGCAGCTTTGTCCTGTAAGCTGCGTACTTGCATCCCATTTTGTTTTCTTTTTTAACTCCACACACACACTTTTTCTGATTTCTCTGGTTTCAGTTTTGCTCTCTTTTCAGCCCACTGTTTATTTCCCCCGTTAAAAACAGAAACCAAATCCTTGGAGAGAGAAAAAAATGAAACAATGTTTTGAATGATCAGAATAACTTTGGAAAAGCCCTGATGAGTTCTGAGAATGATTTATTGTTTTTGTTGTTGATGGACCCCTGGGTGGCAGCATAGAGCAACATCATTAAATCAGACATTCATTCTTGCCGAAAAATTGCCAGTTCATATCGTGGTCTGCCAAATGATTATTTTTAATTAAGTAAACGAAGTATAATTCATAGTAGAAATCTGACCCGTTTGTATACTTGCGATATGCGAGTTATCAGAGTCACAGTAACGCAACACCTGCATTTTAAGTTATTCATTAGTTTGCATGCTTGACCCATGCTGCACTTTTCTAATGAACGATTTACCGGTATCATTCATATGTAAATGGACAATAAATACAATAATGAACTGTTTTTCTGACATCTACAGTACCAAAATTATAGCTATGATTCTACTAAAATATAGATAATATCTATTCATACATAACTGCTTGAATGCCTGTTATTGGACAGCTTGGGTCAGCGATATTTGTTTATTTTAGTGCTGTCAAACAATCGTGATTAAACGCATTCAAATAAAAAGTATTTGTTTCCATAATATGTGTGTACTGGGCATATGTATTTACAAACAAAAACACATACGGAATATATTTTTAAGAAATATACATGTATTTGTCTAGATTTATATTTTATATATAAATACGTTTCATATGCAAGTATAAATATACACATTACACATACATGTTACGTAAACAAAAACGTTTATTTCGAATGCGATTAATTGTTTGACAGCACTTATTTATTTACTCACTTTATAAATATATTATCAAACATGCTCCTCGTGAAATATATGCGTCGAGTCTTAAATCGCTTAACGATCCTTGTTGCTAATTACGAACCCAACAAAAATTCATTAAGCTATTCTTAAGGTTATTCTTGACACCTACGCATAATATGAAGACAGTTTTTTTTTTTTTTTTGCATTAATAATCATAAAATAAGTTAAAGCTTTACTTATTCGTGTGGATGAAGCACATGGAAGTCAAAATGTGTCTAAAATAGCTAGAATTGTAGTAACGTTATTAAGTGTAACATTATGATAAGAATGATATTATTTAAACTGTATTATTATTATGCATGCGGTTTTCATAACTATATTAACTGAGAGACTGTGAAATATTATACTTTTTACAATTCATTTGTCACACCCTTGAGCAACTGTAATGTGTCAACAGTGAAATCAGTCCGATTTAAAAGTGAAAAATGAAAAACAAAAGTGACAACACGAAAACACGAAAGCATTACAAATACAGAAACTTTAACCTTACAAACGTCTTTTGTCCATGTCCATTTGTCAGCTACTCTGATATTAGCCTTCATCCCTTTTTTATTATTATTATTATAGTTTTTTTTTGACTATACATGTAACTTATCCCTGAGATCATGTTTTACTTCAGAGCAATGGCAGGAGAGAATGTGTGAATGTTGTAGGTAACTGGATCTAAAGGAAATGTCAGTGATGATACTGCCTCCTGTCCGTAGTCATCCTCCTCATCACCTCGCTGCTGAACTGGTACGTCAGCTTCTTCTTGACCTTCTTGACCTCACCCGTCTTGCCGTAGTTGCGCAGGGCCCTGGCCATCTTCTGGTAGGTCATTCTCTTGCGATTACCCTTCTGTTGGCCCCAGCGGCCAGCCAGTGTCTCCTTGTGTTTGGAGGAGAACTGAAAGATGCCTCGCTCTCGGTCCACCCACCAGATGCAGTCCCGCATGTCTCCGTCCTGCAGGAGGTCCAAGAGGAACTGATAGAGACGCACTTTACGCTTGTTTCCTGCAGAAGTTGACATTCAGTTTAAACGTTAGAGCGGGGAGAAAAAAAAAACTATAAACATATCCTATATATTAACAAATATAGATATTTAACTATTTGCAAATTATAATTAAAATTACCCTATGCTCTAAGCTGCAGGAAGCCTACTATGAGGTTACAATTAATGACATTAACTTATTTTTAAATATAATAATGAAGACTTTTAAGCAAAAATACAAATTGCACATAATGCAGTTTTTAATTTAACCTCTTAACAATTCTATTTCTTGTTTAAATATCTATTTACACAGCTATCATAACTTGTAAGAAATTTATTTAAACATATATGAAATAATTAGGCATCACTAACAGGTAATGTAAAATATAATGAATATATAGTCTAATATTTCGCAAATGCTCTTCTTGTAGACCCCTACTGGTAGGGATTTGTTTATAAGCTGTTTTAATGATTCCTTTCCGTGGTTGAAACTCTGGTTGAAGCAACCTAGGCCCTTATTGGGAATACGTGCCTCTTAACACATTTCTGCAAAACTGAAAAAATGTACCTATACATACGAATCGCAGCCGTTTCCTGTTGAAATGAACACTATGAAATGACAGTAAAACTCCCACAACTTTCATTCCTTTTCACACAAAAGTATGATTTGCAGGTACACGTTTGATTAATAAAGGCTTATTTGCACAAAACTAGTTGCGTAATGTTATGTTATGATTTCAAAACGTGTGTTACATCCCGCATGGTTTGAAAACTGATGCTTTTTGTCGTTTTACTCGGTTGCTCACGTGACGAAAGGTGATGAAAAGCACCCGTTCAAATCTCGTGAGAAACGGTCTGACGAAACAACTCCAAATCAGTGCTGATAATGATGTATATTTCGAGTTAAAACTAGTAGTATAGTATAGTATACTGTTCAGCAATCCGTCGAGCCACATCAAAACAGCGCCAAAAATAGCATTTAATGTTTGAATGTTTGAATCAACTAAAAAAGGGCACAATTTTAAAGATGAAACAACGCTGTTTGTGTTCGGTGAACATAGGCTACGTAAAGAACCGAATAAACTCGAGCTCATAGCTGTGCGTATAAATAAATAAAAACAAGAAATTGTGTTATTGATCAGTACAAATGGACTTCGGCAGTTGTGTGATGAGTAGATTATGTACACGACAAAACTGCATAGCCTATTCCCTCCAGCAAATTTCTTATTGTGAGAAAACTGCGTATCAAATGCAAAGTCCATTTTTTTCTTATCAATACCACAAGTTTTTATTTATTTATTTATGTGCATTTCCACACACCAAATAGTCTTGCACAAATACCATTACCTTATTATAAAAGATTTGATAGCCTAATGTACACATAAATAACAAAGAGTGCTGCTGTACTGTGCCGTAGCAGTCAAGACCAGCTCACTTGAGCCCAGGCCAAGACCATGAAAACAGTCTCTTGTGTTCGCAGCTCACCTGATAGAGAGCTGGAGATGCCTGGATGTCTTTCGTTGTCCTCCTCACCCTCAGACACCTCAAAGGGTGGACTGCGTCCCCCGGGGTCCTCTTCATCCGTACTGCAATGGGGAACGGGGGACCGCTGGTACAACGGGTGGGGGACGTAAGTATACTGTAGAGATAGACCAACAATCATCA
The DNA here is from genome assembly GCA_034779775.1 of Enteromius afrohamiltoni. Taxonomy (NCBI): domain Eukaryota; kingdom Metazoa; phylum Chordata; class Actinopteri; order Cypriniformes; family Cyprinidae; genus Enteromius; species Enteromius afrohamiltoni. The sequence continues at coordinate 15,040,955 of JAUYWG010000066.1, read as the reverse complement.
GTCTTGCCTTATATTGCTTCTGCGGCTCCATGCAATCAGTGCTATTATACAACTTGGTCCAAGTTTATTTATATTGGTTAATGAAGTGCTCAGGATATATCGAAGGAAGTTAACTGTACGCGACTGCAGGGGAAACCTCAGCCCCTAACAAGGGGGGAGAACGTGTAAACCTGATTCCTTCATGCTGTGAGGTAACAGCTGAGCCCCCGTTACACCCGAAATGCATCCATAACCTAACTCTCAGGGGACTTGAGCAGGTCATATGAAAACGCACGGATGATGAATTTTAACCACAAACAATCATTTTTTTTTAAAGTTCAAAATGAATGTCTTGTGTTAAAAATGAGTTTTAACACGAGATATTGCAAATGTGATCAGGTGATGTTTAGTGATTAGAGTATCGATAGGGCATTCCCCCACACTTATTTTCCAGCACAAAAAAATAAATGCTGGTTTTGCATGATCTTGTATAAATATTAAATACTTGGAAACCACAGAATTACTTTACATTGAAAGAGGAAGTACAAAAACTCAGCGTCAACAGAAAGGGACACACAATGGTGTGGTCCTAGATTTACAAATCAAGTGCGCATCACGTTTTGCTTCCGAATCAGCCCAGAGAACCACAGAGTTTCATTTCTATCAGCACAAACACATTTAGTGGGTTAGTAAACCTTTAAAACGGCCTGCTCTACAATCAGTCTACAATGGACGTTTATATTAAATGAGCACAAATGCACATTTAATCATTACTTCAGTCCTTTGAATGATGTAAAAATACAAGTGAGTTTGTTATAAACACCAATTCTGTCTTCGCTGAATGTGACTCAACGCTGAAACTGAAGCCCAGGTTTATTTCTGCGATGCATGCACTAGCGATACTTCCAAAAACAGTACGAATAGATTTAGAACTTTGTTGAGATTACTAGCGTAGACAGCATTTAGCTGTTAAGACATGGCCACAAGTAGACGCAGTGTCAGGCTTTAGGTTAGGGTCAGCGGTTAGCATTTATTTAGGCATTACGCTGTGATTTACAGGACCAATCAAATTATTAGAATGCATGTGGGCGGGGTTTATGCTGGAATGGTTAAAAAAAAGGCAGCTAAATTGTACAGATAAGACTAATTTGATTATTTATTTATTTATTTTATGTGTGAGACTTGGTTTTTAATATCTGATATGAAGTGTTGTTTATTTCTGCGTCATATCAAAGTTGTGGTGTTACTCCAGTCTTCAGAGTCACATGATCTTTTAGATATTCTAATATGCCGATTAAAAAAATGATTTACATTTTTATTTATTTATTTTATGTGTGTGGAAAGTGGTACAGTACTGGGTAATTTGAAATAATAAATAATAATAATAATAATAATAATAATAAGGTTATTTCTATTTTAAAGAAATGCTGTTCGTCGAATTTTTAATTCATCTAAGAACCTGAAAAAGATTTTGAGCAGCAAATCGACATATTCGTTTACATTCAGATTTCTGAAGGATCATGTGACCAGTGTTGGGGGTCATGCATTACAAGTAACTCGAGTTACATAATTAGATTACTTTTTAAAGTAACTAGTGAGTCAGTGCATTACTTTTTACTGAGTTCTAGAATAAGTGTGAACATGCATTAGTTCAACTCACTTATAAAAAACAAAACTGATTCAGCATTCTTCAAAAAAAATTAAATAAATAAATGCATCGAAATGCAACTAATAACTCATGTCCTTTATTTATTTGATCCCATTTAATTTAACCAATGTTAAACTTCTTCTGACCTTCAATGAACCAACTCATCCATTGAAAAATGACTCTAGATAAGCATTTGTGTCTACATATCAGCCTGAGGCTTATTCATTTCACTTTTGGCTTTTACGTTTGCCAAAAAACATAACTTCTTTTATTTTTTTTTTATATTAAAAACAAACAATCAAACCCTGCCCAGGTTTCCAGATTACTTTTTTTTAAGGGGGTAAAGCAATAATGCATTTTAAAAGCTCTTAAAAGTAACACTGCGTGTGAGGATGCTGAAAATAAAGTTTTGCCATGATAAATCGCCGTTTTAAAGTGATTAGAATAGAAAACATTTTTTAGAAATCATAACAATGCTTCACAATGTAAGAGTTTTCTAGATTATTCCCGGCAGTGTGTATGCTGATGATCTGAAACCTTACGTTCAAAATGCTTTTAATAAAACTTTACTTTTATTCAAAACTCCTCTTTCACCTCAGCTTCGGAGGCTTTTGGCTGTGATTGTCTTGTATAAATGCGTGCAGTGGCAGTCAGGAAAAGCCAGTGTGTTGAGCAATCAGTCTGTCTCCTCCGCTCACATCCTGCCCATCTCTCACTCTCTTTCTTTCAGACCTTTTCTCTGATTACAGCACACTGTTAGTCACTGAACCAGTATTAGTAGCGGAAAACCAGTCAAATTAATACTTATTTTACGGAATTAAATAAACTGTGAACCTGATTCGATTGAAAGGCCACAGATCACAGCTCTTAGACAGACAGCTAGAGATACTAACCTGTGGAGGAATGACTGGTAAAAGCGTTCCCACTCCTGAATCTACGGCTGGGTGGAAGGCCTCCATGTCCCCATAGCGGTATGTGGTGGGATGAAGCTCAGTGAAATGGTTTCCTTGAGGAGGCTCAAACTCACTGTGATGAGGGTGAACACTTGTGTAGTCCCAGCCACTTTCTTGCATGACATACAAAGCAAATTCAATCTGAAGTTTTTAAGTTTTCAATCCTATTTTTTAAATGTAATTAAATTTTATTCGAAATTGGTTTTGTTTGCATGATGTATACCATAATATGTATATGTAGTCTAACATAATAATATGTCAAATCAAAAAAACATACTGTACACACACATACATTTGAAATGGATCAAAAAAGTTGATCTAAAGGACAAGGACGCAATTTTGGTTTTAGGTTTTAAGACAGCTTAACTTTCTATATATCTGTCTATCATCAAAACAAAACAAAAACAGAAAAAGAAAAAGAAAGAAAGAAAGTAAAACTCACCAGGATGAGTCTGAGGGTCAGTGCTGAGGTACGGGTAGAAGTCATAGATCGGCCGAGCATCTGGATCATACGGAATTAATTCTTCTGACAACTGCAAAATAATTCATTCCATTCATTTGTCAGATTTCTTTCTCTTTCCGTTTTTGCCTTTCACCTGTTTATACAGAAAGGTTCGCTAAACTGCACTTACACAAAACCTTCTAAACTTCAAACGAGAAAAAAATGAAATGATTATTTTTGAATATAGTGTTCCAGGCGAGTTTCAAACGCAACACAATCTCCGATGTACTTACAGGTGAAATAACGCAGCCATCCATTCTGTAATGCAACATGAAGCCCTCCACTCATATATCTTCTGCTGTGGCGTCTATCTCACACTTTCCCACCTGTTTAAAGAATATTGCATAACGTGGAAATTACTTCACAAGAGCGCTGTACTGTGGCAGTGTTTTCAAACTCTTCTGCCTTCAGCCTCACTGTCCTGATGTGAGAAAGTCTAAATTTCCTGTATTGCCCATACATGATTAAGATGACCTCACTGAAGGATCTGGACTCTGATTGGTCCAATGTGGCGACGACTCGATTTCGGCCAAGTGATTTTAGCCAATCGTGATTCACTTGGATGGGTTGGCTTTATGTGTTACCTCTTAGAGGATCATAAGCTTGAATTATTAATGAGTAAATTTGACAGCTGATACATTTGACCAATTTTAAAAAGATTCTTTAATAAATTGTGCGCCTGGATGAAAGTACATAAAACTTTCTGTCCTTAAACGGAATGTTTTACTATTTTCACTGTTTCAGGATGTTGTGAGATTTTAATCGTAGAGTAGTGTTGTTCTGCTGTTTATGTGTATTTGTAATATTATGAGCAAAGCTGATAAAAAACTCAGCTTCATGAGTTGTTGAGTTAACAGGCCGTGTTGTGGCCTTGAGTCAGTCAATCAGTGGGAAAGTTTTACATGTGCTATTGTCTGAGAATCATAAACTTTAGCGTTCGGCCAAAGTGAAGTTCTGAGAGAGCTTTGTTCCCCTTTTAATCAAAGCATTGCACTGTTATCGCAGGTTTTGAGGAAGCAACTACTATTGCAGAATAGACAAATGCATTATTCTGAGTTTGGCCTGGATTTTCATATGCAAAACTCAACATTTAATGTTTCCGGCATCATTTAAAAGTGGAAAAATTACAGAGAATATTTCATTTAATTCCATCTATCTATCTATCTATCTATCTATCTATCTATCTATCTATCTATCTATCTATCTATCTATCTATCTATCTAT